>PVKB01003903.1:0-104498 GCA_004027205.1 Ctenodactylus gundi | reverse complement strand
GTTAGATATTGATATCTCTTCTCTGAATCCAACCAATCCCTTTATTGGGATATTCACGAAAAGTTTTTTTTTTCCATATTTTCCTATATCATTGTTGTAATTGTTACACCTGGCCTTACCCAACAGTTCCCATTAGAAAATAACTATAAGCATGTAGTTCAGAAGACCAGTTAATTTGGGAAAGAGAAAAAATAAATACATAAAATTCAATTGCCTTAGCTGAATATTGGAAGGTACATATTTGTACATTCACAAGGTTATCTTTACATCAATCAGTTTCCTTAGGATAAACTTTCATTAGTGACCTGACAAGCGAATTGCTACAACAATACGAAGTTAAAACTATATCACATTGCTACATTAAGTGAAGTCAAATCTATACCACATAAGTATGCTTAAAGTGACAGACATGAAAGCAAATTTAGTTATTTCAGAATTCCTTAACTTTCATATCTTATTTACTCATATTTCACAAATTACCAACATACTTTTTTCTCAGCTCATTCTCCTCTAGCTGTTGTTGCTTCTTTTCTGGGGTCATTGGTGTCACTTGTCTCACTTTCACTTTCCAGGTTTCCTTTAAGTATTTTCTGCAATATTGGTTCAGTGGCTGCAAATTCCTTTAAGCTGCCTCTGTCACGGAAAGTTTTAAGTTCTCCCTTTAAATTAAAAGATAATTTTGCTGGATATAGCAGTCTTGGTTGGCATTTATGTTTTTTTAGTGCTTGGATGACATTGCTCCAAGATCTCCTCACTTTTAGAGTTTGGATTGAAAAATCTGCCGTTATCCTGATGGATTTATCTTTGTAGGTCACCTTCTGTGCCAGTTTCTTTCTAGGCATTGCTTAAGAGTAACCCTTAAAGCCCTGGTGTAGTCTTCTGAGCTTCCTTTTACTCTTAAACAGTTGAGTCTCTGCTTTTTTTTTTTTTTTTTTTTTTTTTTTTTTTTTTTTTTTTTTTTTTTTTTTTTTTTTTTTTTTTTTTTTTTTTTTTTTTTTTTTTTTTTTTTTTTTTTTTTTTTTTTTTAATGGCTCCTTCTTTACATCACTGCCTCCAAGCACTGCTTCTTCTGGTCTAGGTTCCAGGAAGCTTTTTCTAGGGAAAGCTCACATTGTGTTTGTAGTTTGCCCACCTGCAGGCTTGTTTTCGGAGGCTAGGGCTACTGCTGTCAGTTGACACTTCTCCCAGATCTATGCTTACCTCTGTCAGAGGTTCCAGGCTACAGGCTTTCCTCTGTCCAGGGATGAGCCTGGCAGCTGAGGGTTGCTCTCAGTTGGCCTGGGGCTGTTTCTTGGGCTACTATTTTTCTTCACTTCCGATGTGTCTTTGGGATTTCTGACCTTCCTATGGCCTCCTTTCAGTTGTAGAGGTGCTGCTTCCTCTCCTACCTAAGTCAAACAGGTAATTTTAAATGATACTTTTAACTTTTTAAGTGAGTCCTTGAGGCTTCATCTTCCCAACATCTAGCATTTAAGGGAGGAAAGATTTATTTAGTTCACAGTTTCAGAAGGTCTTACACAGTCCTTCTTTGAACAGCCAGGCTCAGATGGAAGTACATGGCAGAGGCTGGAGAGCTGCTCACTGCACTAGAGAGAGAAGCCAAGTGAAGGAGGAAAAATCTCATGTCTGGAGACTCAGGCTGGAGTCTTCCTGTGAAGAAGCTGTAACAATGTTTTATCTTCCTTCCCTTACTCAGTTCAAGCTGCCAGTGAGGTCCCCCACACTCAGGGTGGGTGCCCTCCTCACTTTCTGGTACATAAGTCAACAACATACACCTGATAGCTCTTCCCTGAGCACCCTCCAATCTCAAGGAGTTGTAATTACTCAAGATTGAGCCCCCAGCATCCAGCCCATCCATCCAGACCCCACCGCCTGATAAGATAGGTTCCACGGTTATACCACACATTCAAATACAAGATGCTTTTGGGGGACACTCAAGATCCAACCTGCTCTAAATTTTTCCCTTCTAAAGATTTAATAAAATATATAAAAATTGGCTACTGTGCACAGAAAGATTTGAAACACCTATTTGTTGGGTCTTTATTAGCGTTTTTTATGGATCTTTGAAGTTTTGGTCTGCATTCCTACATCCCCCATAAATTATGTTCTCACTGTCTGTAAGTCAGAGAGCTTATTTCCTTGCATCCTCACCAGCACTGCATCTCTAATAATCATCAAAGTGTGTTGGCTTCTTAGACTTTTCATATTAATGTCAAATTGATAAAGATTCTTCCAGAGAATTGCTGCTCTCTGTATGGTGGTTATGATGATTATTTTTGCTGTACTGGAGATTAAGCCCATGGCATGTGTAAAATTAATCACTGAGCTACATCACTAGGTTCCTAATTATTGGAGAAGGGTCCATAGTGAGCAGGTCTAAAAGAGAAAGTGTGTTTCCCCATGAATGGCATAGTCCCAAGAGAGAAGCTCACTTTGTACAAGCTGAATCTTGGAAAAAGGGAAAAGGAAGAGACAAGTGCTGCTAGGCCCCTTTGATTCTTAGGAAAATTGGTGATTGGTTGTGCCCTGCTGTCGGTGAGGTGCAAGGAACTGTGGATTTTTATTGGTCCCACAAACAGCTGCTAGAGTCTCACTCATATCTCTTCAAGAATATTTTCTGTTTAACTGGGTATTTTGTCCAGCTGATTTCCAGCTTGCTCTAACCCTCGTCTCCTGCATTACTCTTTATTTTATTGTTTTCAAAAATTTTCTTTTTATTAATATGCATTTGTAATATGCATTATATTCTGTTTGAGGAATTGGTGCATATACATATTATTTCTCTTTTTTTGAGACAGGCTCTTCCTCTGTACTCCAGATTAACCCTGAACTCACTGTATATAGACCAGCTGGCCTCAAACTCACCCCAGTCCTCCTGCCTCAGCCTCCTGAGTGCTGGGATTATAGACATGAACTACCTTGTCCAGTTGATGTGGTGCTGGGGAGTCAAACCCAGGGTATTGTACTGGCTTGCAGTTGCTTTAGCCACTGAGCTGTATTTCCAGTTCCTGTATAGCATCTTGATTATTTTTACTTCCATTTGCCTTCTCATCCCCTTACTATCCATTCTTCCAATCTCCTTTCCCTTTCACAAAATTTGTCACTCCATTTTCTTCAATCACTTTTTCTTTTTTTTACTTAAGAAAGTTTTTGATTTTTTCCTGATTTTTTTTCCTGTGACCCATTGCTTGTCCAATAATATTTAATGTCTGTGTCTTTATATGTTTTCTATAGTTTCTTTGCTGTTGATTTCTAGTTTCATTCTACTGTGATTTGAAAGTATGCATGAAATTATTTCATTTCTTTTGAATTTATTATAAGCATGTCTTATGGCCTAGGATAAATTCTATTTTAGAAAAAAGTCCCACGTGCTGCTGAAAGCTATACTTAGTTGATGTTGGATAGAAGTCTCTGTAGGAATCATTGAAGCCCATTTGTTCAACGGTGGGGGTTTTCTCCGGCACTTCTTCATTGCCTTTTTTTTTTTTTTTTTTTTTTTTTTTTTTTTTTTTTTTTTTTTTTTTTTTTTTTTTTTTTTTTTTTTTTTTTTTTTTTTTTTTTTTTTTTTTTTTTTTTTTTTTTTTTTTTTTTTGGTCTGGTTGGGCTGTCTTTGTGAGGGTGGGGTATTAAAATCTCCTACTTTGATTGTATTGCAGTCTGTTTGACCTTTCATGTCTAGGAGTCTTTGTTTTATGAAATTGATTGTGCCAACATTGGGTGTTTATATGTTATAATTATGAGTTTTTCCCATTGGTTTGTTTCCTTTACCAGTATTTAGTGTTTCTCTTTGTCTCTTCTGATCTGTTTTGGCTGGAAATCTGCTATGTCTGGGAATAGTATAGCTTGCTTTTCTTCAGGCTTTAGTCTGCGTGTGTTTCTTTCAGGGTGTAGTGTGTGCTTTTTTTGTTTTTATTTTTTTGTGAGACAGCATCTTGCTTTGTAGTCCAGGCTAGTCTGAACTCAGTAGGTAGCCCAGGCTGCCCTCAAACTCACTGCAATCTACCTACCTGCCTGCCTCAGCCTCCTGATTGCAGATGTGTGATACTGGGGAGTTGAACTCAAGGCCTTGTACTTGCTAGGCAAACTCTCTGACCACTTTGCATTTTTCTCCAGCTCTGCAGTGTGTTCTTGCAGGTAACAAACTGTTGAGTTTTATTTATTTTTTGAGCCAGTCTGTGTCTTTTGATTGGTGAGTTAAGAACACTCATACTGAGAGTTAACATTGTAAGATATTTAATGAATTGTTGGAATTGTATCATTTTATTTTTTTCAGGGTTCTTTGGTTTTTCTTTTTATTATACTTCCCTTTTTGATGTTTCCTTTGAGTTCTTTGATGCTGCTAGTGTTAGTTTCTAAGAGTCTCTTAAGTTTGTGTTTTGTGGTATAGTGGTCATAAATTTTTTTAGTGTTCTTTTGTCGTGAAAAATTTTTACTTCTCTTTCGATTTTGAAGGTAAATTTTGCTCGTTACAACAGCCTGGATTGCATTTTCTTTCTTTTTTGGAATATTTTGTTGCAGGCTCTCCTAGCCTTTATAGTACGTGTTAGAAATCCACGGTTATTCTGATGGGCTGGCCCTAGTACTTACTGTTTTTGTTTTAATGCTTTTAATATTCTTTATTTGAATTCCTGGAATTTTGATTATGATGTGTTGTGTTTTTTTCTGGTCAGGGTTATATGCGTTTGTACTTCAATATTAATTTATTTTCCTAGATTCATTAAAGTTTCTGTTAGGATTTCAGTGAATAAATTCTGTCTTTTTTTTTTTTTTTTTTTCCTGAGGGAGGTCTCACTCTTTGGTCCTGGCTGGTCCTGAACTCAATATGGAGCCCAGGCTGGCCTTAAACTCCCAGCAATTCTCCTGCCTCAGCCCCCTGAGTGCTGGGGCTACAGGCATACACCACTATGCCCAGCTTATTTGGTGCTTGGGAATCGAATTCAGGGCCTTGAGCTTGCTAGGCAAGTGCTTTAATCTCTGATCCATTCCTCCATCCCTATATTCTTTATAACTTTTTTGTAGTCCTTTAATTTTTCTTTCATATTCCTAACTCTGATGTTGGCTCTCTGAGTCATCCAAGAGATGTTGTATCCAGTTACCTTGCTTTCCTGTTGTATCTCTAAGTAATTGTTTTAATTCATCAGCATTGTCTTCAAGATCAGATCTTTTCACAGTGCTTACGCTGAGAAATCATATTTTCAGTCGAATTTTCATATTCTGGATTTCAGCTTGATTTCTTTTCAGCTACTCGTATGCCAGAATTTTCTTTTATTTCTTTACTTCAGTCAGCTTTTTTGGTGTGTTTTCCATAAAGCCACTAAACTTTTTATCAACTAAGAGCATTATGCATTTAGTAATTTCTTCCTTAATCTTGCTAAATGTCTTTTGAATTTAAGTGTGTATTTTTGAACTAATCAAAACATTTGGTATGCTTGTTATTTGGCTTTCTTTTCTATAATTCCCACAATTCCAGGGCCCATAATATCAGCTTCTGGAGAGTTAGGCATTTCTGTAGGTGTTTTATTGCCTTGTTTCCTCTTGATTCTATTGTTGAAGACTGGCTCAGTTAGCATTGAAAAGCTGTCTTTCTTTACTGTGAAGATTTCTTGAGTTAGATTATGTCTTTTCTTGAATTTATATTTTAATATTAATGCTTGTTTTTGACCAACTAAGCTGTTAATTTTTGGAGTCTCAGTCACTAATCTCCTGCTTTACTGACCCTACACTTTTCATTGAGGGAAAAATGAATCACAGTAAAGTTGATGATCCAAATACAAGCCAACTATTGACATATACTGAAATATAGTGAAAACCAAGATCAAACACTATGCCCCCATTAACAACATGAATGGAATCTGCAGTAATGGTAAGTAATCTGCAGAAATGGTAAGACAAACCAATTATTGACATCAGAGTAACCAATTAGCTATTTCTACCTCTAACATTAGCAATGTAATTACTCTTTTAGTACAGCTGTGTAGAACCACATGTTCACTTATTATGTAAAATCTAGTAATGGCATCACTGCGCCACCATTAATATAGAAATTTGTATTAGTCACTTAAGCTAAACCAACTAGTTAAAGAATCCTAACTTTTTTATATTCTTTTCTTTTTTCTTTCTTTTTTATTTATTTTTTTTCATTGAGACAGGGTCTTGCTCTGTAGCCCAGGCTGGTCTTGAACTCACTAGTGTAGCCCAGGCTGGCCTTGGATTCAGGACAGTTCACCTACCTCAGCCTTCCGAGTGCTGGGATTACAGGCTGCACCACCACACCCAGCTTTATGTGGTACTGGGCTGTCAAACTCAGGGCCTTGCAATTTCAAGTGCTAATTGCCGTGCTATTCCTCCAGCCCAAGGGTCCTAACTCTTAAGCCAGGTGCGGTTGCACCTGCTTCTGATTTCACCACTTGGGCTGAAACAGGAGGATTGTCTTGAGTTTGAGGCTTGGCTTAGATTCATAGTGATTCAAGACCAGCCTGGACTATAGAGGTCACACAGATCATTTCTAGTGCAGTTGGCAGCCATGAAGTCACATGGCAGAGACAGAGGCTGGAAAGCTGCTCACTCTGTTGCATACAGAAACCAAGTGAAAGCAGGAGCAAAGCAGAATAAGGCTGAAGCTTTCTTAGGAAGAAGTTGCAACAATGTTTCTTTTCCGTTTCTTTACTTACCTCAAGCTGCCAGTCCACTACACCTCAAGCCAGGATGGGTGCCTGTCTATCACTTTTGGCCATTGAATCAACAACAGAAACCTGAAGGTATTCCTTGGACATTCCTAATTGCAACAAGTTCACATAATCCTTCCAGTTCAAGCCCCAGGCATCTGCCTCTTCTAGCCATGGCCCTACCTCTCAACAGCACATACCACAGTTCCATAGTTATCCCACTCCATCCAAATACGTAAGGCTTTTGGGGATATTCCAGATCTAAACCATAGCAAGGTATCTAGACAAACCAAATATTTACTTACCAAAAATATCTACTAAAGACATCACTGTACTGTTGTTAATATCTGTAAATATCTTTACATTAGCGTCCTAGGTATAACTAAATAGCAAAAAGTTATTAGCTCTTCTTAGGTAAATTCAGTGGGTGTAAAATATTAATGCTTAATAGTAAGAATGATGGGGTTAGAGAATAGGAGGACTGAGACAAAGGGTCATTTTCGAAGAAGAAAGAGAAGGAAGAAGAGTAGAAGAGAGAAAAGTGAGATAGGTACAGTTTCAATTGAAGACTGGAGAAAGTAAATAAAGTTACATGATAGTAACAGGAAGAACAAGAGGAAGAAATGGAAAAAATAGAATAATAGCACAAGGGTTTATATAAAAGAGCTACTTAAAGACAGAATAACACAAAGACAGAAGAATAACAACGCAAAGAATGTTGTGGTTAGGATCTGCAGTGTCCCCCAAAAGTCTCATGTATTTTAATGGAACCATGTGATGATTGTGGATTGGGGTCTGGTCTGGAGGGGTGAATTGCAGTTAAGTTAGGATTAACGGTGTGTAGTGGCCACACCTGGATGCAGGAGGGACTGGTTACTGGGTGGAGACCTGAAAGGATACATAAGCTGCACCTGCCTTCCTGGTGGACTGGGGGACTAGCCTCAACTAGCCTCAGCTTGCCTTCCTGTTTGTCTGGGGAAGCTGCTTCCACCGCTCGCTCTTCGATTGTTGCCGGCCACCCCTGAATGGACTGTGACCTTCGAGACTGTGAGCTAATATAAACCTTTCCTTTCCTAAGTTTGTGGGTGTCGGGTATTGAGTCACAGCAACAAAAAAGTAACTAAGACAAAGGCACATGACCTAGAGTACATGTGAAGAACAATTGGAGTGTCTAAATATTTCATTATGCAGAGTTACTTAGATCAGTTGTCTCTTTCTGTGTTCCTGGCTTCCACTCCCACCAGATATGGTGGGGGAGGAGAAACAGTTGACTAGAGCCAGCTGTGGTTCTCTGCTCAGGCTTTGCTGTGTGTCCACTGACGAGACCTGCCTCTTGCCCTTCCCATGTTTGAGTTACAGAGATGTATCTTGCCTGAGAGACTTCACGCCAGTGGCCAGGGCCTTTTCTCCATGCGTATGAAGGTTGGAGGGAGAAGATGAAAGCCCACTGAGTTCAGTGCTGGGAGTAGGCAGAGAGGGAGACCAAGTAGCCCAGTGATCTCCATTCACAACAGGTCACATTGACAAACTGCTTGCAGCTGTCCTCCTTGACCTGGTCCCATGTTAGCCAGAACCATTCACAAGAGGCCCATGGCCTGCTCTCCCTGATGTGACTTAGCACTTTTCTAGTCACTAGTTAAGAGTGTCCCTAGAGTCGCTGGTGTGTGTTTCCAGTCTTTGACTTCTGTTACCCAAAGCATTCAAACTAAAACTTCCTTTAATAGCTCCTGGCTGTGTCACTTCCTGGTGTGGCACTGCTGAGCACTGACCTCCTGAGCTGGTCAGCGGAGCCACAGGGAAGAAGCCCACAACACATTTACAGATTGGCTGCCCTCTGGCTCGCTTCTCCTGGAGGCTGGCGCTCCCATCTGCGATTGCTTGCTGTTGCTCCTGGCTCTCTGGCTTACCTCATGTCTGTGGCTGCCAGCTGCTCAGGGCCCTTCCTGAGTGGCCCGAGGCAGCTTCCTGGCCATCCTGTTCTCTTCTCTATGTTATCTTCAGCCTTTGCAGCTTCCCTGAGGTTTCTGACTTTCCTGTTGGCCTCTTTTTAGTTCCTGGGACTCTTCTTATCTTTTTGAGATAGTTTTTTTTTTTTAACTGTATTTCAACGTTTTTACTATATGTTGTAAACTTTTTTTTTCCTAAAGAATATGAAGAGGGCTGGAGGCTCAGCAGTTAGAGTGCTTGCCTAACAAACCCAAGGCTCTGAGTTTGATTCCCCAGCATCACTTAAGCCGGGTGTGATAGCACATGCCTCTAATCCCAGTACTTGGGGGAGCCTGAGGCAGGAGGATTGCATTCAGTTCAAGGCCAAGCCTGGGCCCCACAGTGAGAATAATTGGAATGAGTCTATACATTTCGTTATGTGGAGTTACTTGGATCAGTCGTCTCTTTCCAGGTCCTGTGTTACTGGCTTACACTGCCCACCAGATATGGTGGGGGAGGAGAAACAGTTGACTAGAGCCAGCTATGGTTCTCTGCTCAGGCTTTGCTGTGTGTCCACTGGTGAGACCTGCCTCTTGCCCTTCCCATGTTTGACTTACAGAGATGTATCTTGCCTGAGAGACTTCACTCCAGTGGCCAAGCCGAAGCCTTGGACTAGTGTGGACTACAGTGCAAGACCTTGTCTCAAAAAAAGAAAAAAACAAGAATAAGTAGAATAGGTCTTTATTTAGAAATGAAGGACAGAGGGGTAAAAGTTCTCACTATCTGAAAGGGAATCCTGAGTGGGTTTCCCCATCTATCTCAGCTTTTTTGATGGTCCTGTGAGTAGCTGCTAAGCAAGAGAGTCGTCTTGTTCAGTAGTTTTTAGGTGGTACTGGGGGAATTGATCTCTGCGCTTTGTGCATGCTAAGCAAGCACTCAGGCTACACCCCCGGATTCCCCTTTCTATTTTAAAAGGAGAATTATATATATATATATATATATATTTATTTATTTTTGTCAGTATTGGGGACTGAATCCTGGGGCCTTTGCAGTGAGGTAGATTCCCAGCCCTTATTTTAAAAAAATAGTATTATATTTTTTATTTTGGGGTAGTATCTTGCTGAGTTATTCAATCAGGGCTATAACTTGTTATCCTTCTGCCTCAGTTTCCCAGAGTGGGTTTCAGTTTCCTGGGATTACAGGCATGTGCTGAAATGACTGGCTAGGAGAAAATATTTATGTTAGAATTTGAAATGGCACCCTTTAAATAAATGAAATTGAAAATTCACACGTGTGAAAAGTAATGGGAAGTAGATTGGTGATGTAGCTCAGGGGTAGAATGCTTGCCTGGCTTGCGTGTGGCCCTGGGTTTGATCACTAACACTGGAAAAAAAAAAGAATATAATTTAAAGTTCTGTATTTATAAATGTGTTTTATAGTTACTGAAGGGAGTTTAAAGTATTAATAACTTATTAGGAAATTTTTTTTTTTACATCAACAAATGCTAGATTGTTTTACAAAGTGAGATGTTTACGTCAAGTTGGGAATTTTTCTCTTTTTGGTGCTTGGATTGAACTGGCCTCGATTATGCTTTGCATGTGTTCTTCCACTGAATCATACCCTCCCTCCCAGCTTCAGATTCTTTAAATGAAGAAAATAAATTTATTTTTTAGAAGAGAATTTTTTTTTAAGAAAATGTACAATTTAGTGCCAGTTATAAATTTAGGAGTTAGGTAACATTGGTACACTTATTCTTTCGAGCAATTTGCAGGTTGAATAATTTAAGCATAAAATTTATGTTAAGACAACTCAGAGTAATCTTTATGGTCTTATCAGCAAATACTTTACCTCAGTATATGTGCAAAACTCTGCTGACCTAGTCAGTTTGTTCCTTTTAATCATTTAAAAAACTTTGTACTGGAGATTGAACCTCATCTTAAGAATGTGCTCTCAATATCTCAGCCCTATTTCCAGACCTGTTCCTTTCGTTGAAATGGTGGTTTTGATACTTGTGCTTAGTTCAGAAAAGAAAATGAGAGGAGCAGGGAGGGGATGCTTTTTGCATTTTGTTCTGTATTCTCTCCCCTCGCTCATTAATGTATTTCTTTCTTTTTTTTTTTCTTTGAGAGAGGGCCTCTCTCTTGCTTTCATTCTGATGTAGCTCAGGCTGACCTCCAACACTTAGCAGTCCTTGCCTCAGCCCCCTGAGTATTTTTATGTCTTATTTACTTATTCGTTGCTGGAACCAAATAGGGACAAAAACCTCAACATCTGCAACTTAAGATGCCAACTGAAACAGGAGCCAAGTGAGGAGCAACTGTGTGTCTGGAGACTTACTCAGGGCCAAAGCCTTCCTAGGAAGAAGCTGTAACAGCATTTCTTCGACCTTCTTTTACTTAGTTCAAGCTGCCAGTTGAGCCCCCCACATCCAGGTTGGGTGTCCCTCCCTTACTTCCTGGGTCACAAGTCAGTAACAAACCTAAAAGCTTGGTCTAGGGCAATCCCCAGTCTTAGCAAATTGGCACAATCCTTTCAGGTCAAATATCAAGCATTCAGCCCTTCCAACCAGGCCCCCACTGCTTTGGGGGCCTAATTGAGGTATAAACCATAGCATGGGATTACGGGTGTGTGCCACCGTGCTTGCTTTATGTGATGCTGGGGACCCACTCTCAGGGTCTTGTGCTTGCTGGGCAAGTGCTTCAGCCACTGTAGTTTTACTTCAGCCCCTGCTCTTACCTGTGATCATCTTGCTTCTGCTTCCCAGGGTGCTGAATTGCAGACATGCACCCTTCATTGCTCTGGCTGTGTTGTCATTTTTCATTTTTTTTCATTTTTTTTTTTTTTTTTTTGACAGAGGGTCTTGCTCTGTAGTCCAGGCTGATCCTGAACTCACTATGTAGTTCAGGCTGCTGGCCTTGAACTCATGGCCCTCCTCCTGCCTCTGCCTCTCAAATGCTGGGATTACAGGTGTGCGCTGCCAATCCTAGTTTATGTAGTCCTCGGGAATTGAACTCAAGAGTTTTGACCTTGCTAGGCAAACTCCAGCCCTCATTTCTTAGTTTAAATGACTGGAGTTGAAACCCATTCCAAGTACTGAGGAGTATTGCTGAACCTTAGAAAATATGAAATGTCACTTTTACAACTATTTTAGGATTAAGGGAATTAAAAAGGAACAAAAAACCCCACCCTTCCAGGGGTTTTCATGTAGCTCTTTTTCTATATAGCTCTTTTCTCTGTGTCCTAGGTCCTACTACATCTGTGTATTTCTTTCACACTGGGTCTTTCACGATATCATATTGGTAACTCGAGGCTGTTCTTTTCTTTCTTTCTTTTTTTTTTTTTTTTTCTTTTTGCAATCTGTGGTTTGAACCCGGGGCTTCAAGTGTGCTAAGCTATGCTCTGTCACCGATCTATACCTATAATCTCATCAGAATTTTTTTTTTTTTTTGAGGAATCATGTCCTCTATTTGGGTGCCATAAATTTAATCTCAAGTGACTGATAATTAGAAAATTGGGACCCATTGCTTCACAAACAGAAAAGGGAAAAATCAATCCCCCCCCCTTTTTTTTTTTTTTGTACTAGGGATGGAACCCAGGGCCTTAGCCCTGACCTACTTATACCTACCTATTCTTTTGTTTTTGGAGACAGGGTCTTGCTCTGCAGTCCAGGCTGGTCCTGAATTCTTTGTGTAACTTAGGCCTCCTGCCTCAGCCTCCCAATTGCTGGGATTACTTGTGGGCACCGCCACACCCAGTTTAAGTGGTGCTAGAGAATTGAAATGCTAAGCAAGGATTTTAACCACTGAGCTATTCTTTCAGCAAATTTCTTTTTTAAGTTTCTTATTTTGCGAGCTATTCTTCCAGTTCCCCTCCCCCCATTCCTTTTGTAAGTTTTTTATTTTGAGACAGAATCTTACTAACTTGCCCAGCTAGGCTGTCCCTTTCCTTCCAGAGAGCCAGGATTATAGGCCTGCACCACCAGGCCTGGTTGAAATTTTAATGGAAGAAATGGTTTACCTTAATATCCCTATAGAAAGTATTCTTAGATTTTTTTTTTTTCTTGAAGAATATATGTGGAACTTGTATGGGCCCTGTAAGTCAGCCTCAAAGAGGCAGAGAATTTAGATAGTGATAGTATAGAATTGTTGTACTTTGGGAAAAATTGTTGTGCTGTGCCTCTTTATCTTAAGCCGGATTTAAATAATAAAAACATGTAGGTTTCATTGATTATTTTTAAATTTCAGGTATTGCACTATTATTTTACTTTTTGGTTTAACTCTTGAGACATCTCTGGCATAATGCTCTCTATTTTCTAGATTAGGCATTGAGGATATATTTACTACCTTTTCAATATGTTTTTAATACAACATAAATGTGGGTATAGAACTCAGGAGGCTGAGTCAGGATTGCCATGTGCTCGAAGCCAGCCTGGTCTACATAGTGAGTTCAGGATCAATCAGCCTGGACTATGGAACGAGACTCTCAAAAACCAAACCATACTACACCGTGTGGATAGTTGAGCCAAGTACTGTGATACGTTTTTGTTTTCCCTTTTCTGAACAACTCAATGCTGCTTCTGGAATTGTTGTTTAACTTTCAAAGTACTTACTCTTTGATCCTCTGTCATTTCCCCCATGTACCCTTCAGATACATTTACATTCTTTTACTTTTTCTTCTGAAATAAATTTCTGTGGGAACTTTCTCACCTCTTCCAGTGTGTATTGGTTGATACTATCTAGTCTTGTTGTATAGCTGTCCTTTTTTTCTTTTGTGATACATTCGTAGGACTTGAAGTCACTCTTGAGTTTATGATAAATTATAGCTTCTACATCAAGGGGCCTGATATTTCCATAGAGGAAAGTGACCCTGTGTCCATTCAGATTCTGAAGGATCCTCGTTATGTGTCCAGGTTCCCTAGCAGTTAGATCTGGTCACTAGTGACCCTCTACAGCTGCAGATACAAAAAGGCTATGCTCTCTAACCAGAATAAGCAGAGCAGTCTTGAGGGTCAGCTGCCTTTAATCCTTCTTCTGTTTGTTAAACTGGATCTGCCTAATAGGTTTTTTTTTTTTTTTTTTTTTTTTTTTTAAGACAGGCCTACATTTCAGGCTGGTCCTAAATTTACTATGTAGCGTAGGCTGGCCTAGAACTTAGGGCAGTCCTCCTGCCTCAGTCTTTTAAGTTCTGGGATTGCAGGTATGTACCACCACCACACCCAACTACTGTGTGGTGAGGGGGATCAAACTCTGGGTCTTGCACTTCGTGGCAAGGGCTGTAATCACTGAACTATGCCTCTAGCCTCCAGCGAAGTCTGTTTTCTAATGTCTTCCTTTTTTTTTTTTTTCCAGAGCATTATAGTAGAGTTCCTTCACTTTCTTTTTGGGTTGGTTTTTAGTTGGTCTTAGTGTTTTATTAATTTTTTTTGAGGGGGCTCCTGTGAATGGGATTGTTTTTCTGATCTCTCAGTGTTTTTATTGTTGGTATGTGCTAATGCTGTTAATTTTTGTATATTGGTTTTATAATCTATAACTTAGCAGAATTTGTTTATTCTAAGAGTCTTCTGGTAGAGTTTTCTCTGTAAGGGATCATGTCATCTGCACATAAGGCACGTTCTACTTCTTCATTTCCTGTGTGTATTCTCTTTATTTCATTTTCTTGCCTGCTTGGCTCTTGCTAAGCTTTCAAGTGCTGTGTTGAACGAGAGTGGCGAGAGCAGGCAGCCTTGTCTTTTTCCTCATTTTAGTGAAAATGTTTTCAGTTTTTCCTCATTTAGGATGATGTTTGCAGTAGGATTGTCAAAAATTGCTTCAATTAACTGAAATAAAGTCTGTCTGTACCTACATTTTGCACAATTTTTCTTATAAATGGATGTTGGATTTTTTTCTCCCTTTTTGATATGTATATATGAGATACATAACGTTTACCTAGAACTTGCACATATATTTTTTGTATATGTATTTTACATATTTTACACACACACACACCCCCCCACAGCATCAAAATTAAAATCCTTCCCTCTTCCTTTTTGACTGTCCCAACACTTCCCCTCCCCACTAGTCCCCATTATCTCCCCCAATTGGTTCTATGAAACGACTGTGATTTGGGTTTCTCATATTAGATAAGCCATTTTATATTTAACCTTCTGTGTCTGACCCACTTCACTGAGCATGATGGTCTCAAGTTGATCGGTTTACTTATAAAAGCCTCACACCTATCTGTCTTTATAGAAGAGTAGTATTCCATTGTGTGCATATACCACTATTTATGTATCCATTGGTTAGTTCATGAATATTTTGGTGTCTTTCTACATTTTAGCTGTTGTTAGTTGTGCTGCTATGAGCATGGGGATACACGTATCTCTGTTATATGGGATATTGGACTTTGTCAACAGTTTTTTTTTCAGAGTCTCAAGTTACTAGTGATTGTTATGCTTTTATTCATGTGGTATATTGCATTATTTGATTTATGTATGTTGAACCATTCTTGCATCTCTGGAATGAATCCAGTTTGGTCACGGTGTATTTAATACTTTGTTGCATTCTGTTTGCAAGTATCTTGTAAAGGATTTTTGCGGCTGTATTCATTAAGAATATATTGGCCTATAGTTTTCTTATTTTTGTTAAATCTTTATCTGGTTTTGGACTCAGTGTAATGCTATCGTCCAAGGAGTTTGACTATGTTCCTTCTCCCTCAATTTAATGGAAAAAATTGAGAAGCATTGTTTTTGCTCCTATCTGAAGTTTTGGGAAAATTCTATGGTGAATCTATTCTGCCCAGCCCTTTTATTTCAAAACATTTTTATTTGGAGACAGTCTTGCTAAGTTACTAAGTTGCTCAGGCTGGATTCACACTTGTGATCCATCTTCCTCAACTTCTCATAGTGCTGGGGTTACAGGTGAGAGCCACTACAACTGGCATAGAGTAGGTGTTCTTTATCTGGATTTATAACAGATTTTACCACTTTTCTGAATTCCTGTATGTAAAGTAATACGTGTTTATGTCTCTAGAGAGAAAGTTGAGATTTTCTTTCATGTTATCAAAGGCTCACAATAGATTAAGAATTAAAAGCAAGGAGGTCACTAATGAAAAAACAGTTGTTTATATGCACCATGGAGGCAATTTGTATATTACATAGTTCAGGATATGTCTCTGCAGTGTTAGGGAGTTTATTTTTATTTTATTCTTGCATAACCTATATGCAGTGAAATACTTAGGTCTGAAGTGTATACTTTGATTTGTTTAAACACACATGTACAACTTGTGTGAGCCACATCCCTTTCAAGACTGGAATATTTTGATCACCTCAGAGATATTTTACCTTTTTTAAAATAAAACTTAGAATAAAAGAAACCTTGCTTTTGGGTCTTCCAAAACACTTTGCAGTGTTTTTATCATTACTTAAATGGTTAGCTTAGGTTTTATGGAAGAAGAACAAGTGTCTCTTAGCTCCTGTTGTGTGTACTTGTACCCACTGATAACAGAGCTGCTCTAACTATGGTCAGAAAGAATTGTGCTGAAAACTCCTGCCTCCACACCTAGGTCTTTAAAGGATGAACTCATGTTTGTTCTTGAGGGTAATGTTTTCTTCTTCACTTCGCTACTCAATAAACATTTGATACAAGATAGTGAGTGAGAGAAGTTAATAGTGTTTCCTAAAGATAGTAGTTTAAGGTGTAGTAACATTTTAAAAGGTCAACATTTTTTTTTTTTTTTTTTTTTTTGGAGACATGGTCTTGCTCTCTAGTCCAGGCTGGACCTGAAGTCACTATGTAGCCCAGGCTGGTGTAGAACTCATGGAAATTCTCATGCCTCGGCCTCTTGAGTGCTGGGATTGCAGGCATGTGCCATAATTCAGCTAGTACGTGGTGCTGGGGATTGAACCCAGGGCCTTGTGCTTCCTAGGGAAGCACTTTAATCACTGAGCTACATCCCCAGTCTCAACATAAAAAATTAATTATTTATTGCATTACAAAGTAGCTTCTGAAAAAGTAACCCAAGAAAGAAAAACATACAGGGCTTGCTTCTAAATTGCATGCGATAATAGGAGAGATAGACACAGTTGCACCGTTCTAGTTTGGTAAATTAGTAATAAAAGATGATTGTGTAGAGTACAGCAGTACCTGGAAGATGTAGTTAGTTCTATAGGGGATAGTCAAGGGTATTTTCTCTGAGAATGTACTTCAGAAGTATATATGATAAAAACTGAGAGTAGTAGCTCTATCTGTTTTCTCTCTGTGGGTGCTTTTAGTGATCCTTCAAATAGGTAGAGACTAATCCATATTTTTGGGGCCCCTCTCTGAGAAATGAATAAAAATTGTAAGTACAAAATTAAATAGGAAACTGAAAACAGAATGAGAAAGTCATAAGCTATGAATTTAATACAGATGATAAAATCCACGAACTCACAGAATATTATAAAATATGATAAAGTTTTAGATCTGCAACCTATTGTATTGGTAATATATACTATCTTAAGGTTATTGTTGAATTTTAGGAAAGCCCTGTGACATTTTCACATATGAAGATACTGTTTATATATATTTCTGTGCCAGTTCCATGCAGCTTATACCTACATGACTCTGGTCTTGTGTGTTAGTTTTACTGATACTAAGTCAGCGTGACTGGATAAGAAGCCTATTCCTGACGTTATTTTGCATCCAGATTAGCAGTAGTCTAACCTTACATGGAAGTGATTACATATTGTGTGGGTCCTGTGGAACCTAAATGAGGTGTATTAGCTTGGGTTCTTTCAAAAGGCAGGACTTACAGAAATTACAACAAAAAGGATCTATTTGGAAGCTTACAGATCTGAGGATAGAGATAGTCCAACATGGCGGCCTGCACGTATGAGAGCTGGAGTGCCCGAAGGCTGCTCAGCCTTGAAGTAGGACACCCATCCAGGAGTGCAGGACAGCTGGTTAGAGTCTACTGCTGATCTCGGTTGTTTGAAGAACAATGGTGAAGACTGTAGACTGTAGATTGACAACAGGCAGACAGATGCAAGTCGAGACTGGAGGGAATCTGTGATGAAGATCTGCAGCGTGCAGCAAGTTGGCATCTGTAGAGAACTGCAAAGACAAGAGCTTTCCCAGAGGAAGAAGCTTTAACAATCTTCTTCCTTCCTTTTATCTTCCCCCTCACTATTTTTATTAATATACAAATGTAATACATAGTATTTACAATGAATTTGGGTGTTGCATACATCTATGTATTACATTGACTTCACAATCCCTTTCCATCTTCTATCCTCCCACCCCCTCCCTGTCTCATCCCCCGGCTCCGGCTATCACTTCATATGGTTCCAAAGAATGTCTGTGTTCTGGGTTTTCCAAGTCCAAGAAACCATACAATGTTTAACATGTTAATCTTCCACACCTAAGTCATTTCACTCAAGTCACCACTCTACCCCAGCTTCCTATTCCTCTAATGGGTTCGCAGTAGTTGAACCTTGATATCTCCTCTCTGAATCCAACCAATCCCTTTATTCACCAAAAGTTTTTTTTTCCCATATTTTCCTATATCTTTGTTGTTATTGTTAAACCTGGTCTTACCCACCAGTTCCCGTTAGAAAATAATTATAAGCATGTAGTTCAAAAGAACAGTTAATTTGGGAAAGAAGAAAAAATAATAAAATTCAGTTGCCTTAGCTGAATGCTGGAAGGTGCATATTTGTACATTCACAAGGTTATCTTTACATCAATCAGTTTCCTTAGGATAAACTTGCTTTAGTGACCTAATAAGTGAATTGCTACAATAAAACAAAGTTAAAACTATATCACATTGCTACATTCAATTAACTTAAATCTGTGCCACATAAATATACTTAAAGCAACAGACATGAAGGCAAATCTAGTTATTTCCTAACTTTCACATCTTATTTACTCATATTTCACTGATTACTAACCTACTTTTTTCTCAGCTCATTCTCCTCTAGCTGTTGTCACTTTTTCTGTGGGGTCATTGGTGTCGCTGGTTTCCCTTTCACTGTCCAAGTTTCCTTTAAGTATTTTCTGCAATACTGGCTCAGTGGCTGCAAATTCCTTTAAGCTGTCTCTGTCATGGGAAGTTTTAAGTTCTCCCTTTAAATTAAAAGATAATTTTGCTGGATATAACAGTCTTGGTTGGCATTTATGTTTTTTTAGTGCTTGGATGACATTGTTCCACGCTCTCCTTGCTTTTACAGTTTGGATTGAAAAATTTGCCTTTATGCTGATGGGTTTATCTTTGTAGGTCACCTTCTGTTTTTCTCTTACCACTTTTAGTATTTTCTCCTTGTGTTGGGTTTCTAGAATTTTAATTATGATGTGTCGTGATGAGGATCTCTTCTGATCAAAGTTGTTTGGTGTTCTATATGCCTGCAAAAGTTCCATGTTCGTTTCTTTTCTTAGATTTGGGAAATTTTCTTCCATTATTTCAGTAAACATGTCTTTTAAGCCTTTTGTTTTGTCCTCAGTCTTCTCGATTCCCATAATTCTGAGGTTATTTCTCTTTGAATCAGCTATCAGTCATTGTAATGATTCACTTTCTTTATTTACTTTATATTCTTCATGGCCTGTATGTTGCAGCCTAGCCACTTTATTTTCTAGGTCTGACATACTATTCCGAAGTTGTTTAAAGTGGTTGCTTATTAATACCTGCGTGTTTTTCATTTCCTGAATATCTGCATTCAGGTTTTCTATATCTTTGTATTTCTCTAATTTCTTCTTTTGTCTTCATTATCTTCTGGTATATTCTCTGGTCTCCTCTAGTTGCTTTTTAAAGCTTGCTTTTTTGCTTATCCATCTATTGGTGTAGCTCTTCTGCTGTCTTTTATTTCCTGCTTTAATTCCCTGAATTTCTGGGCCCAGAAGATGCCATCATTTTTGCCATATTCTTCTTTATTTACCCGGACTTCATCTCCTGGGGTTTCAGGTCTTTTTGTAGGAGATTTGTAACTGCACTTTCCCATTTCTTCTTTGGTCTCCTCTAATTTCTTTTTAAGGCTTGTGTTGTGCTTAGCTGAGTGTACTTGTCGCTCTTGCACTGTCTGTTTTATATCCTGCTTTGCCTCCTGGTTTAATTCTTGCTTTAATTCACTGACTATCTGGGCCCATAAGTCACCATCCTTCTTGCCCATCTCTTCCCTGGGCTCTTCTTTGGGTTCTGCAATTTCATCACCCCTTGCACCCTACCCTGGGGAGTGAGATCTTTTTGTATAAGATTTGTTACCACATTTCCCCATGGTTCTGCTGCCTCTGACTGTCTCTGGTGCGCAGGAAAGAGAATGGCTCCTGCTGATGTAACTGCCTGCGACGGCTGTTCAGCCCCATTTCTGATCTGGGATCCCGGGACCTTTTCTAGGGGGAGCGCACGCTGTGTTTGTAGTACACACACCCGCGGGTTGGTGCTTCTGAGGCTGGGGCTGCCTGCAGCCAATAATTCCCACCTATCTGGATCCGCGCTTACCTCAGGCTGAGGTTCTGGCCTCCAGACCTTGTTTGTGATCTGTGGGTGCGGACAGCCCGGGGCCACGCCAAATGGGCTGCTTCTGACCCGCCCACAGCCTCTTCTTTCATTGTTGTGAGCTCCGTCCTCTCCCAGCTCCCTTCAGTCAGATGTTCGGGTCTCCGCGAGTTTTCCTCTGGGATCCATTTGCATCTGGGTGTGGCGGCTTTCTGGACTGTGGGAATTATTTTTTTCCTCTGGTTTCGATGATCCTTCGGAGTTTCTGGCCTCCCGCTGGTCGCCTTTCAGTTTCTGGGGATGCCCCTCTGTTTCCTAGCTACACCAAACACGCTTTTTCTAATTATCTTCTTGACTTTTTAAGTGAGTTGATGAGGAGACATTGTGCAGCGCTGTTACTCAGCCGCCATCTTGACCGGAAGCCCTTCCTTCCTTTTATACAGTTCAAGTTCCCAGTTGGGCCTCTGACACGTGGGTGGATGTTTTTCCCTCATTTGCCTGCCAACAAGTCATCCAACACTCTAATCCAGGCTGATTCCCAAGCCCTAATTCCAGCATGCTTCTGATTACCTCAAGTTGACATAATCTCTCCAAGCATTGAGGTATCTACTTAACTCAGTCTCCTGAACCAGATAACCCTACATATCTGCATACCCAAGAAGGAACTGTGATGGAGAAGAAGTCACATACAGTGTTTGTAACCAGTTGCTATTGGATTGCTTTTGCCTTTTGGGGGCACAGATTGTTAAGACTCCTTTCAGTACTCCTTTACTCTGGAGATTAATCTGTAGTGTCATAATAAATCCAATTCTGCAGTTCTATTCCTTGGATTCCATTTGTTCAGCTACATTACTGAAGTGTTAGTTTAGAACATAAGATGCAGGAACAGGGGGGAGGGAGGGAGCTCAGTGATTAGAGTGCTTTTATAGTAAGGGCAAGGTCCTAGGTTCGATTCCTCAGAGCCATATAAAATGGGTGTGGTAGAGTGCACCTGTAATCTCAGCAGTGGTTCGTCTGAGGCAGTATGATTGCTTCCCATTAAAGGCTAGCTGAGCTATACAGTGAGTTCAGGATCAACCTGGACTACAGAGTGAAACCCTGTCTCAAAATAAAAAAAAGATGTGTCTTACTGTACATGCATGCTGTGTACTGTGCTACTTGAATCTATCATGGTTAGGCCTATTTGTATAAGTTGAAAATAGAAGTTTTAGCAAATGCTTGTATTTGCTGAACTTTCAGCAATTTCTTTTTGACCTGAAGTCCTTTATCATTTTACCTCAACAAACACTGAAGATCTATTCTGACTAAGCCTTTGTGCTTGGTTATGGAGATTCATCGATAACCTGCAGTCTTTGGCTTTCAGAACTCATGGTACTCTAGTATTCTGTGCTCATCTAAGGATACCAGGGAAGCTTCCTGAGGAAAATGGCTACAATTTGATTTTCTGAAGATCAGTAGACATTTCTTTGATAAAGAAATTTCAGTTAACATTGTTTGAGATATGAAGGAATACACTTCATCTGATATATTCTCTCTCTGTGTTTTCTATCAGGCTGACTTCTTTATTATAAGAATTTAATTTCAAAGCATTTTACTTCAGTACTCCTTTGTCACTGATTATGTGCAATGCCTATTACTGTTTAATAGTTGCAGGCAAATGCTAGTCAGTAGGAACTTGAAGTGAATCTTTCTTATAGTGTTAATTTGAGATGTGTTTTTGATATAAAAAAGGTTATTCCAGTATCGCAGAGGCTGCAGACTTAATCTTTTATTGTGTCCTTCTAATGGTTTGTGTATTTTTAGATTATATGCCACAGGAAATTCTGTTCTTTCACTTTGAGGAAAAAAGTTACCCTTTATTTCAAGGAAGTACATAATATTTAAAAGAGGATTAAATTCCTTTAAATGATGGTAGGCAATTGCAGCTTACTTAGTTACTAAAAAAGCTACTGCTCACTCCATGGTATCTACAAACATAAAAAGGAAGATAGACTTGCTTAAAATTGTTGTCTCATTAAGTCACTTAGCTACCTGAACTGGTCTCCAACTTGCAGTTCTCCTGCCTTAGCCTTCCGGAGTATAGGTTTTCATGCATGTGTCACCATGCCCACTTTTGGTTTTGTTTTAAACCAAAGTTTTAAGTAGGGGCAAGACAGTAAAGGGCCCAGGGGCCCAAGATTGAACATGTAGTTTTTTATGTTGGAGTTAGGAAAGGTACACAATCTGCCTATTCTTTTGCTTTTGTTAAAATCTTTTAGATCTGTTGTATTGAATAAAAGATAAATTTGATCCTTTTTAAAAGTATCGTGGATAAAGATTCTTGTAATGAGGTAATATTTTTCTTTTCAGTATCACTTTTTAAGACAATAAGCATGTCTTCTATATTGCAGCTTCTGTGTTGGCTGCTGAGGATTCAGGGGCACATGTTGTTTTCACACTGTGCTTGTGTCACCTTTGGCTCTGTACTTGTTGCCCTCTCTCCCTGCTTCTGGCCCAATTCAGAGGGTGAGATTTCCTGTAATGAACAAAAGAAGCCAGGGAGCTCAAGGCTCACCGCTCAAGAGCAGCTTGGGTTTCTGACCCAAGCCTTTTTATTAAGGCAAAACATAGGAATAGAATGCACAACTTAGCAGAGTGGTAATTAACCCTCGTTTAATAAACTTTGAAAGTAGAACACAGTGAAAATGAGCTATGACTCTGAGAGGAACAAACATTGCCAAAGCTGGCATGCTGACTGTTCCTTCTCTGCCACAAGCGTGGAGAAGGCATTTTTCCTTAGCCTTGAAAAGGAAAGGAACCATCCCCTTCACAGCAACCCTCTGACCTTGGAGCAGGTGAGACAGATACACAGTACAGTGCCCTGTGGGATCGCTCACAAGGTAGTTTCCCTTGGAGCTCAGGCCTGGGCTCAGCAAAACATGGCATGAACCCAACAGTGCTAACCATTGGAGATGCAGTGGTTAGTTCTCTTCTACCTGCTGATCATTCCTTCAAGCTTGGGATTTGTATACCCTGTTACTTACCTAACATATCCATTTGGATGAACAACAGTTACCTCAAATTATTATATTGAAATCCCATTTCTCTCACCTATCTCAGTAATGGGCCTACTTGCTACCTAGTTAGTACTAAAAACCTAGGAGTTATCCTAGATTGTTTATTTTTTTCCTTTTTTTTTTTTTTTTTTTTTTTTTTTTTTTTTTTTTTTTTTTTTTTTTTTTTTTTTTTTTTTTTTACTGCTTGTTTTTGAGACAGGGTCTCGCTCTGTGGCCCAAGTTGGTCCTGAACTCACTTTGGAGCCCAGGCTGGCCTTGGATTCATGGCAATCCTCCTGCTTCAGCCTCCCGAGTGCTGGGATTAGCGACATCTATTACCATGCCTGGCTTTTGTGGTGCTAGAGAATCGAACTTGGGTACTTAGCTCTTTTTACCACTTTCTACAATTTGAATCTGATAGTGAGTCCTTCCTCTTGGTTCTCCTTAGTCATATCTGGAATCTATCTCCTTTCCATTGCCACCAGTCTATAAACTACTCCTTTCTCTATTGCAGTAGTTTCCCCTCTTGGTCTCTTCCCAGTTTGGTCTCTACATAGCACAAAGAAGGGATTTTTTTCCTCTTATTATTTACAGTGATTTATTGATCTTTAAGTTGACAAGTAAAAATTGGAAATACATTTATGTATACCATGGATGATTTGAAAGAAATACATATGTGTGTTTGTGTGTGTGTGTGTGTGTGTGTGTGTGTGTATAGAGAGAGAGATAGAGATAGAGATATATATGCATTGTAGAATGACTAAATCAAGTAGGTATCTACCATTTATTCATGATAAAACACCTAAACTTCTTTCTCTTTGCTGGGCATAGTGGCACACACCCAAGCATTTTCTTTATCTGTTCAAGTATTGATAGATATTTGATTTGCATCTGTACTTTTATTTTATTGTATTTTATTATAGGAGCTTGTCTTGCATGGTAAGAAGATAACCTTTATAGAGGTATGCCAGAAGGTTCTTGCTTAAGCCAGGTTCCCCCTACCTAGCAGTGAGGTAGTAATTACCCAAACGTCCCTACATTCTGAGTTTAGCCTTATATTACGTACCTGCTGCCATTTGCCTGCTTTTCAGCAGAGGAGATTGTTGGTATTCAGTATAAACTCTGGTCAGGTGTCCACATAATCTCTCGAAAGGCCTGTAGGGTCTCTCTCCTGTAGTGCAGCTTGTGTTTGGAGCATAGAGGTAATTACGTTATAGTGACCTCTACTGGGCATGTGGAGACTAGGTCTTTCAAGGATTTCTTTTACTCTGTCTCATCAACTTTTAAAACTTAACAGAATTTCTGAATTTCTGATCTGCTGATAGTTTTCTAGTCACATTGAGTTTTTACTTTCCTAATACTGACAAAAATAGTAATACCACCTATCAATATTTTCACACAGCTAACATCCCCCACCCCCTTCTGTGAGAGGGTCTTGCTTCTGTAGACCAGGTTGGTCCTGAATTCACTGTGTAGTCCAGGCTAACCTTGGACTCATAGCAGTTCTCCTGCCTCAGACTCCTAAGTGCGGGGACTACAGGTATACATCTCCAGTGCCTGGGTTACATGTGCTGGAGGATCAAACTCAGGGTCTTGCCCTTACTTAGCCGCTGTGCCATTCTTCCTGCCCCTTACAGCTTTTGACCTCATTTCCAGAACACATTCCATTTTCAACCACTTTTTAACATATTTTACAGGTGCAGATTGGCCTTTCTGAAACCATGAATGTTTTGTAAACATTAGGAGAAGTTACTGTCCAATAGAATTTTAATTTTCTTTAATGATGAAATGTGTGCTAAGTATAATCAGAATAAGTGTGAGGAAAGAAATTGGAATTAGGTATTTTTGAAGACTATTCTCTATAATAGTCTTAGAGTATGAATTAGTCTTTGTTGTTTCATAGGTGATTTGATTGAAATATGATAATATAGGATGAAAGTTGTTAGAAATAACAGAGCAGAAAATAAAGGTACAGCAGTGAGTAGTGCTGCATAGTGGGTAAGAAACTCATCTTTATTTCATTTACTTATTTAGGTGTTGGGAATTGAACCCAGGGGTTTGCTCAAGTTAAGCACATGCTGTATCACTGAGCAGAGCCCCATCCTTGGTCACGAGTTTTATAGATTTATATCTTGGCTCTGTAATTTTTTTGCTTTTATAATCTTGGACACATTAAGTGTTTTAAGTTTCAGACTTGTCACTTACAATGTTAATGTAATAATAGCACATGTATTGTAGTTTCGAGGATTAAATGAGATGCAATATGTAAAATGCTTTGAGCACAAAGCCTGCAGGAAATGTTGGTTAATATTAACCATCATCATTGCTATCCCTATATAGGGTGTATCAGATTGAAGCTGATGGAAACTGTCAATTAACAAGTATTTATTATCTGATCTGTAGCATTGGACGTACCTATGGGAAGCTACTGATGTGAATGTCAGGTCTGTAACTAGAGGTGCAAGGATCAGAGCTAGTACTACTAGGGTTTTTATGAGTCTTTAGTAAGGTAGATATAGTTATTCCCATTTTATAGATGAGGAAGCTAAGACTCAGTAGTGTTAAGTACTGTGATTTTAGTGTTAAAGATAATGAAGTGTTGAATCCCAGTTCTGCCATTTAATTAGCTGTGTGGTCAGAGAAAGTCACTTAACCTTGAAGGGATGAACTGTTGATACAGATTAATAGTTGATAATTTGATTCTGATTTTAAATAAACTTTTGTACTTTTCAGTATCAGAATTATAAAAGTATCTATCTTTGTAACCTCTGTTAATGCCCCTGTTTTTAGTTCGATGTAAAACTGCCCGTACATCCTGCCCTTCTGTTCTTCAGCCTTAAGATTCCCCAGTCCAGCTTAGAAAATACAACTCTGTTGATAGGCAGATAGTTGGGTACAGAAAAAGAGTTGAAACTAAGGGTAATGATGCCTCACAGTGTTGAGATTGTAGGAAATGGTTTGTGGAAGTAAAGTGTGGGGTCATTATAGGACCTGACACACTCTGTGGGATTTCAAAGAGAAAATGATTTCAAAGAGAATGTATAACACGTAAATCAGATTGCAAGACCGAGTGATACATGTTCAAAGCTGTCTCTAGGACTGAGCTTTTTACTAGACAGGCCATCTTGCTTGGCTCTAAAACTTAAATTTGCCTTCAAGTAGTAAGATAGGGGAACATGAATACATAAGATATTTATTGAAAACCAATAGCCTCAGGGTAATACTATGAGCTAAAAATAGAAGACTTCTTATACATAATGTCCTTTACATTACAGCCAGAAAGCTCTAAATTCTCCATAGTCGATAATATATATATATATATATATATATATATATATATATATATATATATATATATATATGATGGTACTGGGGATTGAACCTAGAGCTTTCACACTGACCAACATCATCAGCCCATTGATTCTGAGACAGGGTCTTGCTAAATACCTAAGTTGCTTAGCCTGGTCTTGAATTATGATACCCTTCTTCCAGCCTCTCAGCGTGCTGGAATTGCAGCTGGTGCACTAGGTCTGACTTTACTTTTTTTTTTTTTTAAGCAGTCTATTCCTCTGTCCCTTCCACTCCCCTCCCCTGC
This sequence comes from Ctenodactylus gundi, assembly GCA_004027205.1. NCBI lineage: Eukaryota > Metazoa > Chordata > Mammalia > Rodentia > Ctenodactylidae > Ctenodactylus > Ctenodactylus gundi. The sequence continues at coordinate 77,835 of PVKB01003903.1, read as the reverse complement.
TCTCCACCCCCATCTGCTCCCCTGCCCTCCCTTTTTGAGACATTCTCTTTATAATTTGCAAAGTTGTCCAGGTTTGGGCTCTAATTTGTGATTTTACCACCTCTTCCTCTAGGATAGCTGGTATTACAGGTGTGTAACATTGTGTCTGGTTCAGAACCTTCAGGTAGCAGTTGAGTAAAAACCCTAATACCTGAGTTTTGTGATTTACAAGACCCTGTCTCAAAATAAAAAGCAAGAAAGGGCTGTAGTTCAGTGTGAGGGTCCAGGCTTCAATCCCCAGTACCACCAGCGCCACCACGACCAAAACAAAAGAAAAGCATTGAGGGAAGAAGTCTAGATCTTCTAGAGAACAGTGAGTCTGCAGGGCAAAATAAAAGCATCTTGACTTTACATTATACTTTTTGTAAAAAGTCATTTTCCATACTTCTCAGAAACAAACAAAAAAAGAAAACCAGTCTATAATTTCCATTTTCCTGAGGAACAGAAGAAGAAAACAGCAAAATGAAATGGAGAAGGAATCTGTTTTTCTTCCCATTTTATTAATACGTGTATGTGTTATATAATGTTTAAATTGAACTTGAGTATTTTGTGCACATATATATTGTGTCAGAGTTAAAGGCTCTTCCCTTCCCCCTTTTTTGACCCTCCCATGTCCTCTTCTTCCTCTCAACTCCCTCTGTCTCTCCCTCCATTTATTTCTATGAAATGACTAGATGCTGGGTTTTTAATATTAGAAAAACCATTTGATATTTTACCTTCTGCTTCTGACTTACTTCACTGAACATGATGGTCTCAAGTTGCCTTCATTTATCTACAGAAGCCTCAAAACTATCTGTCTTTATAATTGACGAGTAGTACTCTAGTATGTACCTATACCATGCTTTTTGTATTCATCGGTCTGCTGATGTATATTTTGTGCCTTCCACAGTTTAGTTATTGTTAGTTGTGCTACTATGAACATGGTTATACACGTATCTCTTTATATGATGCTTTTAGAAGAGATATCACTGGATCAAAGGGAATGCTTATTTTCAGCCATTTGAGGAATTTCCATACTGTCCTCAAAAGTGGTTGTACCAGTTTACAATCCTGCCAGCAAAGTAAAAGGGTTCTGTTTTCCCCACAGCCCCGCAGGCACCGATTGCTGTTCAAATTCTTGATATGCGCCATTCTCTGGAGATGTTATATGGTATCTTAGTGATGTTTTGATTTGCATTTCTCTAATGACTAAGAAAGTTGAACATCTTTTCATGTATTTACTGGCTATTTAAACTTCTTCATCTGAGAGTTGTCTATTCATTTCCACTGATTTTTAATCAGGTCTTTGAATTTGTGGAATCTGGTTTTTAATGTGTTTTTATTTTGTCCCTTTCTTATTAGTGCATTAATGGATTTAATTTGGCAGATTTGTATGTGTATGTCACATACTTTACCCCCATATTTTGCTTTGATTTCTAATGTAACCTGGATATAATTGGTTTTTGAGATCATCTGATTTTTTTTTTTTTTTTTTTTGAGACAGTCTTACTCTTTAGCCCAGTCTTGTCCTGAACTCACTATGTAGTTCAGGCTAGTCTTGGACTCACAGCAATCCCCTGCCTCATCCTCCTAAGTGCTAGGGTTATAGGGGTGCACCACCACACCCAGCTTATATGGTGCTGGGGACTCAAATTCAGGGTGTTGTGCTTGCTGGCAGACTTGCGGGCAAGTGCCTCAACCACTGTGCCATTTCTAGCCCCTCACCTGAGCTTTGATGTGAATAAAGGAAAGAGTGGTTGCACACACGCCTACGCAGCACTAATTTTTAAAGAAAATTCTGCTTTGAACTGTATATATGAAAACATGTGTTTAAGGATATAGTTTTCCCATCTAGTTTTAGGAGATGGGGTAGGATTGGGGTTGACTTCAGCCTTGTGTGTCACTCTACCATGGTTTTCTTTACTCTTGAGTTATTCTGGTTTAGGAAAAGGAAGGATAATTAAAATACTAAGAGTGGCACAGCATTTTATTATAAATTAGGATCTTTTCACATGTATTATTTTCTCTCTCATTTGTACCTATTCTGAGATGCAGGTATTCTTGATACTTTGTCACAGACTTCCTTACTCTATTTATTTTTGCTTCCTTTAAAGTAGGCGCTGGAAAAATTATGTAATTTTGTCTCAGTAACATAGTTAACATAGCTAATATGTGTCAAAGGTGGCCTTCATAAAGTCAAATTTACTCCCCCCCCCCCCAAAAAAAAAAAAAAGCCTAAGATCTTCGGAGGTAGACTTGATTGGTGTAAGACCAGTCCTACAAAGGGAATTGGCCAACAAACCATTATGAACTCTGTAACTGTGGTGTAAACATGGTTCTGAGAGGCAGGTTAGTCTGGGACCTGCCTGATAAAATGGTAAAGCTGAAATCCTTTAAGGTTTTCATGTATTTAGTAGCCCTCTTCTGTCTGGATGTCACATCCTTAGTTACTGAATTAGAGCCAAGAGAAGGGTTAATTAAGGGAAGCAAATCTAGTATCCTGCCTGAAGATTAATATCAAGTTAATCACAGGAGAGCTATCTTTATAATTAATCACATATTCCTTGACTGCTGAGTAGAGAAACATAAATTTAATGCTAATTAAACACAGAAAAGATAAAACATTTAAATAAAAATGCCAGTAGAGTAGAGAATGTGATGTAGAGTGATGAATACCCATTATTTGACTTGGGTTGACTGGTAGGTTCTTGGTTTAAGAGCCTTAGTACTTTTTGTAAACTCCTCAAGTGATTATAATATAGAGATAGGCCTTAGAATTACCTCTTTATCTTGGGAGAAGAGCGACTTGGGGCTAACCTTGGGAGAAGGGGCTAATGAGTGAAAGCTAATTAAACTTGGAAAGTATAACCATTGTTTATGTGTTCTATGTAGACTAATTCTACTTTCATATTTATATCTTCAAATGCTTGAATGTTTTTATGGTATGAATTTAATAACATGTAGTAATAGAGTTCTTATATATCCAGTCTTCTAGTTCTTCCCACTTGTTCCTTTTCATGTTAAGATGTTAAGTGCAACACAATTTGATAAGAACATACCTGCATTGACAGAAGATTCCATTTCTTAGAATTTTCGTTTTAACTGGGCCTGTCATCTCACCATGCTGGGAAGCTGAGTTGGGGGATTGCCAAGTTTGAGCCCAGCCTGGGAAATTTAGTGAGACCTTGTCTGAAAATCAAAAGTAAACTATGACTGGGATGTAGCCCAGTGTGACAGTCCCCAATATCAGAAAAACACAAAACACAAAAAAACAAGGAACAAAATGTTTTTTTCCCCAGTACTAGGATTTGAACTCAGCGCTTTGTAACAAATTGTATCCCTAGTCAGCCTCTTTCTCTCTCTCCTCCAGCCCCACATTTTCCTTTTTTTTTTTTTTTTCTTTCTTTTCGTTCTGAGACAGGACCTTGCCAAGTTACTCTGGATGGGCTCTGGATCTTCTTGCCTCAGTCTCCTAGAGTTATAGATGTATACCACCATGCCTGATTGGATGTTTCTGTTTTATTGATATAAAATTATATCTTTATGCTTCTTACAAGAAGAAAAATCTATTTGTATTAGAATGAGAGATTAGGATAAAAACGAATAAAGTAATAATCAAAAGTGTTTTTTGTAGGTTACAATCTATTATCTTGAGTTACTAATTTATTAGAAAGAGCTGGATTATTTATAGCTGAAAATTCTTTTTCTCTGTGAATTAAAATAGGGAATATAGAGAAAGTTATAGATATTTAGAGTTATGCCAGTTTATTGCCAGGACTTAATCAGTAGTCAATACAGTCTAGGTTGAATACCTATTGAGGTGGGCTAAAATATTTTTGCTGTACTTTTTAGATGTTTAAGATTAGCTTTTTATTATTTTCTCTAGTAATGTGTAGTTGACTTTATTGATGCTATTGTTGTCGACACTAAAATGCTTTTTTTCCCTTTTCTGTTCATAGTGGCAGTCGATCTTCTAAAACTTTTAAACCAAAGAAGAATATCCCAGAGGGTTCTCACCAGTATGAGCTCTTAAAACATGCAGAAGCCACACTTGGCAGTGGCAACCTTAGGATGGCAGTCATGCTTCCTGAGGGAGAAGATTTAAATGAGTGGGTTGCTGTTAACAGTAAGTAGTCATTCTCTTTCTCAGTAGATTGTAAATTAGGTTAATAGCCTCGTGGTAGGCTAAAGTGCCATTTATTGTAGGATCTAGATAGTCAGCTACTGTTGCAGTACAATGATGTCACAGTTCAGCTTGCATTTTGATGACATTTTATTTCTGATTAAGAAGTTTTTCTTTTAATTACTGTTCAAATGTATTACAACAGAGTTTTACTGTTTTCAGTGGTATAGTAGGTGTCAGATGCTAATTATGTGTCTGGCATTCTTCTATCTTTTCTTCCCAAATGATTTTATTTAACCTTTATAACCTTGTGTGTAGGTATTATCTTTATACCAGTTTGATAAGCTAATATAGAAAGAATAGTAACTGCAGAGATTATATAGCTATTAAATGGCAGAGCTCACGTATGCAAGTTTCTTTAGTTGTGCTTTTGTGGCTGTCTTAAAGTCCTGAATTGATTAAAAGTGTTTAGCTATCTCCTGCTCTAGGGTCGAAATAAAATAGCAAATTAATGTATAATTATATAGCTAATAGTGGAAAAATAGATTTTTAAAAATCTTAAAGAACATAGGGAAGAAAAAGAATCACAATAAGTAGGATATGAAGCAAATATTAAGATAGCAGAATGAAGTCTGTAACCCTTGGAGAGATTATGTCAATTTGAGGCAGTCAGGAACCATGCCTGGATTAGGGTTTGGGAACATGCCTAGTTTTGGAATTGAGAACCTGCCAGGATTAGAATGTGAATGATTTGTGTGCCAGCAAATGAAGGAAGAACACCCACCCAATGTGGAAGGCCCAGCAGAATTCAAACTGAATAAAAGGAGAGAAGAAGAAAGATTGTTACAACTTCTTCCTCTGGGAAAGCTCTGACCTTGGCAGTTGTCTACAGATAACAACTTGCTACAAGCTGCAGATCTTCATCACAGATTCACTGCAGTCTTGACTTGTGCCTTTCTGCCTGTTGACAATGCTCAGTAACCGATCTTCAGTCCAGTCACTGGTGTCTCCCCTTATTTGAACAACCAAGCTCTGCAGCAGACTCTGACCAGCTGTCCTGCAGTCCCAGCCGGGTATTTTACTTTGAGGCTGAGTAGCCATCACACACTTTAGCTCTCGCGTGGGCAGGCTGACATCTTGAATTATCTCTATCCTTAGATTTGTGAGCCTTGCAAATAGATCCTTTTTGTTGTAATTTCTGTAAATTCTGCCTCTTGAAAGAACCCAAACTAATAGAAAGTTCAAATTTTAGTAAATGTATCAAAGGACAAAATGATATATAAAAAAAGAGTGATTGAGACTAAGGAATGTGGCTCAATGACTTTTTAATCCTTATTTTATTTTCTTCTATATTTTCTATCAGTCACTGAAAGAGGAGTGTTAAAAATAATGAGTGTTAAAATTAATGAACTAAGTTTCAATTTCCAGAGGTTAGAGAAAACAACAGTGACTTAAATATAAAGGACGTCAAAAAACTATTATCAGTAAAGTTAATGAGAGAAGTTCATAAACAGAAAGTAAGTGTACAATAAAGAGACTCAACAGAAGAGTTTAGTTTTTGAAAAATAATGACATTTATAACCTCTGGTAAAACTCATCAGTAAGAGAGGAAAAATGCAACTCACAGAAAGCACAAATAACTATTATCAGTAATGAAAAAAGAATTATTGGCAATCTCATTAAAATTGCAAATGAGTGATTTTTAATTAGAATAATTTAACTGAAAATAGAATTCCTATAGAAATTGAATTTATTGAAGCTAACACTAGAATTAAAAATGTGAATAGTTTTTCCCCACTATTTTTATTAATATACAAATGTAATACATAGTATTTACAATGAATTTGGGTGTTTCGTACATCTATGTATCATATCGACTTTACAATCCCTTCCCATTTACTACCCTCCCACACCCTCCCTGTCCCTTCTCCCAGCTCCGGCTATCACTTTGTATGATTCCAAAGAATGTCTTTGTTCTGGGTTTTTAAAGTCAGAGAAACCATACAGTATTTAACATATTAATCTCCTGCACCTAAGTCATTTCACTCAAGTCACCACTCTACCTCAGCTTCCTATTCCTCTAATGGGTTCACAATAGTTAGATCTTGATATCTCCTCTCTGAATCCAACCAATCCCTTTATTGGGATATTCACCAAAAGTTTTTTTTTTCAATATTTTCCTATATCTTTGTTGTTATTATTACACCTGTCCTTACCCTCCAGTTCACATTAGAAAATAACTATAAGCATGTAGTTCAAAAGACTAGTTAATTTGGGAAAGAGAAAAAATAAATAAATACATAAAATTCAGTTGCCTTAGCTGAATACTGGAAGATGCATATTTGTACATTCACAAGGTTATCTTTACATCAATCAGTTTCCTTAGGATAAACTTTCATTAGTGACCTGATAAGCGAATTGCTACAACAAAACAAAGTTAAAACTATATCACATTGCTACATTAAATGAAGTCCAATCTATACCACATAAATATACTAAAAGTGACAGACATGAAGGCAAATTTAGTTATTTCAGAATTCCTTAACTTCCATATCTTATTTACTCATATTTCACTAATTACCAGCATACTTTTTTCTCAGCTCATTCTCCTCTAGCTGTTGTCGCTTCTTCTCTGGGGTCATTGGTATCTCTGGTCTCCCTTTCACTTTCTAGGTTTCCTTTAAGTATTTTCTGCAATACTGGTTCAGGGGCTGCAAATTCCTTTAAGCTGTGTCTCATGGAAAATTTTAAGTTCTCCCTTTAAATTTAAAAATAATTTTGCTGGATATAGCAGTGTCTTGGTTGGCATTTATGTTCTTTTAGTGCTTGGATGCCACTGCTCCAAGGTCTCCTCACTTTTAGAGTTTGGATTGAAAAATCTGCTGTTATCCTGATGGGCTTATCTTTGTAGGTCACCTTTTGTTTTTCTCTTACCGTTTTTAGTGTTTTCTCTTCGTGTTGGGTTTCTAGAATTTTAATTATGATGTGTCATGATGAGGATCTCTTCTGATCAAAGTTGGTGTTCTATATGCCTGCAAAAGTTCCATGTTCATTTCTTTTCTTAGATTTGAGAAATATTCTTCCATTATATCATTAAACATGTCCTTTAAGCCTTTTGTTTTGTCCTCAGTCTTCTCCTGGATTCCCATAATTCTTTGGTTGTTTCTCCTTGAATCATCTATCAGCCGTTGCAATGATTTGCTTTCTTTATTTGCTTTGTGTTCTTCATGGCCTGTATGTTGCAGCCTAGTCACTTTGTTTTCTAGGTCTGACATTATATCCTGAAGTTGTTTAAAGTGGTTGCTTATTATTACCTGCATGCTTTTCATTTCCTGAATATCTGCATTTAATTTTTCTATATCTCTGTTGTGTTCATCTCTATTTTCTTCTTTTGTCTTCATTATCTTCTGGTATATTTCTTCTCTGGTCTCCTCCAGTTGCTTTTCAAGGCTTGCTTTTTGCTTATCTGTGTATTGGTGTAGCTCTTCTGCTGTCTGTTTTATTTCCTGCTTTAATTCCTGCTTTAATATATTGAATTTCTGGGCCCAGAAGTTGCCATCATTTTTGCCATATTCATCTTTATTTACCCTGATATCATCTCCTGGGGTTTCAAGTCTTTTTGTAGGAGATTTGTAACCGTGCTTCCCCATTTCTTCTTTGGTCTCCTCTAATTTCTTTTTAAGGCTTGTTTTTTGCTTAGCTAAGTGTTCTTATAGCTGTTGCTCTGTTTTATTTCCTGGTTTGCTTTCTTCCTGCTTTAATTCCTGCTTTAATTCACTGACTGTCTGGGCCCAGAAGTCACCATCATTCTTGCCCATCTGTTTTTTGAGTTCTGCAATTTCAGCACCCCTTGTATCATCCCCTGGAGAGTCAGATCTTTTTGTGTAAGATTTGTTACCACGTTTCCCCATGGTTCTGCTACCCTTGACTGTCTCTGGTGCACACGGAAGAAAATGGCTCCTGTTGATGTCACTGCCTGCGATGGCTGTTCAGCCCCATTTCTGATCTGGGATTCCGGGGCCTTTTCTAGGGGTAGCCCATGCTGCGTTTGTATTACACACACCCGCAGGTTAGTGCTTCTGAGGCTGGGGCCTCCTGCTGCCAATAATTCCCACTTATCCAGGTCCGCGCTTACCTCAGGCTGAGGTTCTGGCCTCCGGACCTTGTTTGTGATCTGTGGACGCAGGCAGCCCGGGGCTGCACCGATTAGGCTGCTTCTTTTCTCTTCATCCGATGTGGCTTCAGGGTTTCAGACCCGCCCGCAGCCTCCTCTCCAGTTGTTGTGTGCTCCATCATCTCCCAGCTCTGTCCTCTCCCAGCTCCGCTCTGTCATATGTTCAGGTCCCTGCGCGCTTTCCTCTTTCTGCAGCTGCCTGCCATTTGGAGCCCACTGCGGCGGCTTCCGGGACCGCGGGGATTTTTTTTCCCGCTCCGGTTTCCACCTTTGGATTTCTGGCCTCCCGCTGGTCGCCTTTCAGTTTTGGGGGATGCTCCTCTCTTTCTTAGCTACACCAAGCACGCCTTTTCTAACTTTCTTCTTGACTTTTTAAGTGAGTTGATGAGGAGAGCTAAAAATCTGAATAGTTTTATGAGTAATCTTTAAAAAATTCTATTCTAATTAAAAACTTTCCTATTATAGAAATTTCCATCAAAATTTAAGGAAAGAATATATACCAGCCTTTGGCCCTTTTAGGGAGTGGAAAAAATAACAGTTTTGTGAGCCCTTTATGGTTGTTATATGAAAGGAAACTGGCTGGGTCCATTAACCTGTGAAATGACCTATGTAAAAATTCTGAAAATATTAGCAAATTAATTCTAACAATATTTTAAATGTGTTATGACTATATTATTTTTCCAGTGATACAAAGGTTAGTTTTAGCCTGAAAATCAGGCGTTCTGACTCATCATTTTAACCCAAATTGAAAAGAAAAAAAAATTATGACCATCTTAATACATGTCGGAAATGTGTGAGATTAAATTCAAAAATAATTCATAATACAAAAACTTGAGAAATAGATTAGAATGTCTAATAAAGCTTATTTACAAAAAAATATAGCAGATGTCACGATAACGACTTTTTTCTCAGATTAGGAATGAGTCAAGCATATTCAGCTTCATCATTTTAAGGAGTCAGCCAGTGCAGTAAGGCAGGGAAAAGAAGAAAGATTCTTTTTATATATATAGCCACTATGAGTATATATGTTGAAAATCTAAATGGTTGTGATTGCTATTCCTATATTTTGAGTATTATTGCTAAGAGGTGAATTTAATAAGGCTGTTTGCTCTCAGGTGAATATAAAAATTATGGATAGCAAAAATGCCAAAAGCTTATGAATAAATGAAATGAAACTGTGGGAGCTATGAATATGAAAACTGTTTGTATTTGACAGTGCCCTTCATATTTTTATTTTTTCTTCGCATTTTATTGATAATATGTATGCAGTACATAATATTTAAATTGATCTTGAGTATTTTGTGCATGTACATATCATGGCAAAATTACAAATGCTTCCCCTCTCCATTTTTGACCCTCCCCCACCCCTAAAAATTACAAGCTAGTAGCTGCACCACTTTTTGAATTGTATGACAGTGTTTTGGATTATGGATGTATCATTTCTAGTCTCCCTCACCTGATCAGCAGGTTCAGTTTCATATATAACTGAATTTCTGTGCAGAGGATAGGTAAAAGATGTTTCAACCAGTTCCCATTATTCCCCTCAGTTAGTTTAAATGATTGTGATCTGGGTCTGTCATATGAAAACTTTATTTGTGATTATTGAGTTTTATGCCCTGTTCAAAAAATACTTTAGTACCTAGAATCCCCTAGAGCACAATGACAGTTTAAGTTTATATGTTGTGCACATTCTCTTTGACTGAGAGCTGCCCTTTGTGTGTTAGGTTGAGGTGGGCTCCTGGGAAGCAGTCCCAGGGCCTTCATGCTGAGCTATATCCCCAGCCTATGTTTTTATTTTTGATATTTGGATAGGGTCTTTCTAAGTCACCAGGCTTGGCTGGACTTTGAGATCCTACTGCCCCAGCCTCTCAGTGCTACATCGTCAGGCCTAGCTTAGAGCTGCCCTTTTAAAGAATTGTACCTGTGCTGATGCCTCCTCCTGCGCTTTCTGGTTAAGGGCTCAGGCGCAGCCAACTGCTGCCTCTCTGGGGCGAGTCTCCCTTGCCTTCTGCTTTCTACTTGCTCTCGCTTCCCGTACCTTCCAATACAGAGATTGCCAGAGTATCTGTGGTACCCTCTAATCCCTTACAGACAGACTGGCTCCAAAGAGTCAACCAGATTGGCTACAGATACTTCCAGCCCTTTACCCTGGAGCACAACATCAATCCGTACTCTCTTATCATCTACACTTTTGGTACAAAAGAGACTGTTTATAAGAAAGACAGTTCTGATGCAGCCATATTTCAGTGCATTCAAGCAGAAGGAATTTGATAAAATTGGAATGAGAAGGACCAGGTTCTGATTGTTTGGGATCATTGGCTTCTGCGTTTCTTACTGGTAGAACTGGCAATAACTTTCTTCATAATACCAGGTAGTGAGTTTAACTCAGAAGATGAAGGACTAAATGCTTTATGACGGAGGTACTGGGTTACCAGGATGGAGTTTTGATGACTGCATTGGTAATTGTTGGACACCACATTTTGAGCCTCCTCAGTATCCATATATTTCTGCCCATATTTCAAAGCCTGAAGAACATAAAATGTTTTTGGTTTGGCTCCAAGAGAAAGCCTTGTCTGTAGCCCCTAAAAATTACAAGCTAGTAGCTGCAACATTTTTTTAATTGTATGACAATGCATTGGATTATGGACATATCTAGTTTTCCCTCACCTCACCTGATAAGCAGGTTCAGTTTTATAATTAACTAAATTTCAGTGCAGAGGATAAGTAAAAGAAGCTGTCTCTGTGAGCATAGCAATACACATTATAGAAGAATACCTGTTGAAACAGTTTGGTTATATCTTTTTCCAAATCCTACATCGCCACCTACTTTCTATTGTTTCAGTAAAACTAATGTGAAGAACTAGATAGGGGTGAAAACACAAACACATGTAGTGACGTTTATTTTGGGTTCAAATACTTTACGTACATCGAGAAAAGTTAACTTCTATATAAAAAAAAGGCACTTTATACTTATGCCAAAGGCCATGGTTGCATTTTTTCCTGTTCTTTTAAACTTTATTGTTTTGTCTTTCACTTTGATAGGTACAGTTCACTTGGAATTATATTCTGGTATTTTGTGACTGAAGAGTCATGTTTTAATTTAAAACCCTTTCGTTAATACCATTGACTCAGATACTTAGGGGAATTCTTTCTGCTTGCTGTTCTGTATTGATGGCTTTGTCATGAGTGTTCCATCTGTGCTTGCATGTGTTTTTGGTCTGTAATGTACCGTTGGTGTGCTATGACTGTACTGTTTTATTCATTGTATCTTATAAACCTTAATTTTCACCTTTTGTTCTTTCAGAATGCATTGGATAATCTTGACTCTTTGTATTTTTAAGTACATTTTAGCCTTTTAAATACATTTTAGCCATTTAAAATTATAGTTTAGGATAATCAGTGTTTTTCTGTAAGATTTCTGACTATCTAGAAATTTCTTTTTTGAAATGACAGTTTAAGCTTTCACATTTGCTAGTAAGTTGCCTTTTTTTGACTTGATCAATAGAAATTCTTGTATAAGATTTTTGCTTTTTATATGTGTTGCAAGTGAATCAAAAATTTTTTCCCCTGCCCTTTTTGCTCATATTGGAGTAATTTGGTGAACACAGCTTTTAATTTATTGAGGCTTTATGTGTGTGTGCCTTTTTCCTGTTATTTGTAGAGTAAGTAACACTGAAGTCCAAGATTCTGCACAAGTAAAATTAAAATTTAATTGTAGCCATCTTGTTTTATTTATAACTGTGATACTCACTTTGCAGCTGTGGATTTCTTCAATCAGATCAACATGCTTTACGGAACCATTACAGACTTCTGTACAGAAGAGAGTTGTCCAGTGATGTCAGCTGGACCGAAGTAAGACTTGGTTAATTATCTGTACCTTTACTCTGTAATTCGTAGATAAGAAAAAAGTTTCCACCATAACTTCGTCTGCTTAGCCACTCCTTCATCAGTTTACCAGTGACTAATAAATCAAGTCCAGATTTATTAGACTGATTTTCAAACTTCCTCTGTGTTGTCTTCCATCTTGCCTTTCCTCTGTTGGCTTTTGTGTTGTCTTTGGTCTCTACAAACTAGGGTAGGAGAAATATCTTGCTGTTCTCTCCATTACTTATAATATCTGAAAATATATCAAGTATGTTTTTGTCATTTATTTATTTATCTTTTTTTTTGAGGCACAGCCTTACTCTCTAGTCCAGGTTGGTCCTGAACTCACTATGTAGCCTCAGCTGGCCTCATGCTCACAGCAGTCCTCATTTCTCAGCCTTTCAAGTGTGGGAATTACAGGCCTATTTTCCCACGCCCAGCATAGTCTGTTTTTTCTCCTCCATTTCTCTGCTGCCTTCTTTTGTTAATATATTAAGACAGTCTTACCTGTATTTAGGCCTATATCAAATATCAAATGCTGTCCTTTCATGAACTTTTCTGATTTTTTAGCCTATGATCTCTATTATTTCTCCTTTATGATTGCATTTCTCTTTTCTTTCTCTTCTTTTCTTTCTTTGTTTCTCTTTTTATTTGCTTCTTTCTTTTTGAGACAGGGTCTTCTTGCTTTGCAGTCCAGGCTGGTCTTGTATTTGCTATGTAACCCAGCTGGCGTCAAACTCAAAGCAGTCCTATCTCAGCTTCCCAGGTGCTGGGATTACAGGCATGTATCACTATGCCTAGCCTATGTAGTGCTGGGGAACTGAACCAAGGGTCTTGGGCTTGACATGCAAGCAAGTGCTCTAACCACTGTGCTGTTGCTCTAACTCTGTGCTGTATTTCTTTGTTACATTTTATTTCTTATAGTACATGTACTTTTTTTATGGTACTGGAGATTGAACCAAGGGCTTCATGCCTTTTAAGCAAGTGCTATGCTACGGAACTATACTGCTAGCCTGAACATGCCTTCTTTAACCTGTTACTCTTTGTTTTTCATTTTAAGCTTCTTTTTTTTTTTTTTTTTTGCAAAGATGATAGCTACTGCCTAGTTAATACTCAATAAATGGTTGGACCAATACGTTTTTGAAGTTAGCTTTTATCATTATTGTTACTTATAGTAATCATGACAACTTTTTATTTAGTGATACCTAACTGTAAGTTTTTTTATGAATTGTATATTTTACTTTATACCACAACATTCAACACAAAAGTTTTGCCCTGTAGCATATCATGAAATAAAGAATTTAGTCAAATGAACAATCAAAGAGCTCACAACAGAAATATAAGAGCTCAGAAAAGGTATGGAGTTACCATATGAGGAGTTCAAACAAAGCTAGCCTCTCAGTAAAGAAAAAGGAATACCACACTAGAAAAGGTACAACACTGTATCTGAATCTTCACCTCTTTTTAAGAAATCTTAAAATAACAAGAGTCAGAAATTTGTTCCATCTTTAAAAAACTAGGAAACTCTTGTGACTTTGACTCCAGTGTTGAAAAATGAAAAGCTAACATTCATGTACAATTAAATAGGATATGAAGAAACCAAAAGAGTTACCCACAATTACAAAGTCCACAAAGGACAATTCTCCAAAATAAGCAGTCCCCTGAGGGGTGGAAACCACCTATTGTACCTCCGGAAGGGATTGAGAAGCATTGGATTTTGAATAACTGCAGCTACCAACTGCTGTCTCTTAACTTTTTAGAGAGGTGAAGTTTCAGATGTGGTATTGTACCCTTTCTGTAATTTGTAGTGTTCCTTTTTCTTCATTGCGAGAAGCCAGTTTATTTTTTAATTTCTCGTGTGCTTTCTTTACACCTTTTCTAATATTTGTTTTAGTACTTTTTTAGGTCTGGTCAGTATTACTGGTGTTTACTTCATATATTTGGTTCATTTATTAAAATATGTTTTTGATCTTGCTGATGTCTAGTTATGCATGGAGAAATGAAATAGATAAAAGCAAATTCCTTTGCTGAGGGTGGGTGGTGTGTGTGTGTGTGTGTGTGTGTGTGTGTGTGTGTGTGTGTGTCTAGCTTTAAGGCTTTAGGTGGTCTCCTGCCTTCATTCTTTCATGTATCTCTGCCTCCTTCTCTGTTCATTTTTCCTCCCCCTTTGGAGAATCTTGGGTTTTGATTGTTGTCAATGCTAAGAATGTAGTGGTTGTCAAGGTTTTGCATCTTTACTGGCAGATGCAGTATTGTACCAAAGAGGCATTGTTAGTTTGCTAATGTAGATTATGTATCACCTGAAATGCCTGATCCTACAGGGTTTTGGATTTTTCTTTTTCTTTGTTTTTGGATTTAGAAGTGTGTATATATGTATATATATGTATGTATTTGATATATCTTAGGAATGGAACTGAAATCTATTCTTAATTTATGTTTCATATATGCCTTTTTGATGGTTAATCTTGATTGTCAACTTTATTGGCTTCAGAAATGCCTAGGAGATGAGTAAAGTATCACTTCTGACTGGTCTAGGTGGATCATGGAATGTGACCTGGCGGAGCATATTTAGTCACGGCCCATGCCTTTTGGCTCTTGAGGAGCTTTGCTTCTCCATGCCCTCTTGCTGTGATACTTCTGCCTTCGGGCCTGCCATCCTTGCAATAAAACCTTTGAATCTGTGAGCCAAACTAAAGGCATTTTTCTTTTTAAGTGTTAGGTATTTTTGACAGCAACAGAATGTTGACACTTACAACCTTACCTTCATAACCTGAAGTTAATTTTATATAGTATTTTTATTTTATGCATTTTTTTGTTACTGGTTTTTGTGGAAATGGAGATTGAGCCCTTCATACCAAGCTAAACCCCCAACTCATTTTTATTTTTGATTTTGGGACAGGGACTTAGTAAGTCACTAAGTTGCCCAAGCTGGGCTCAAACTTACGATCCTCCTGCCTCAGCTTGCCAAAGTACTGGGTCATAGGACTTGGTTCTCAGTTACTGATGATTATTGTTACTATTTAAAAAGGAAAATGAAATGGTTAAATCTATACCACGTAAGTATATTATACATAAAGCAATAGAAATAATGGCATACTTATTTCAGACTTCTTTTTTAACTTTCGTAAATTTACTCACATTTTACTAATTACTAACACTTGGTCAGATTTGGTTTGTCATTTTATCTACCTATATAAACTCATACGTATTTTTAAAAGATTTTATACCAGTTCCTCATGTTGAATATAATAATTAATGTTTAGGAAACTAATATACTCTTAAAAATAATAATTATGGGGGAAGTTTCACAGATTTTATGAGACAGCTGGTACTATTTTAAAAGGATAACAATCAGATAATTCAAGTGCCAGTCTATTTTTTGGTTACACTTTTTCTTTAAGATGTTTCCTTTCCTCCATATTTTTGGGTGCTGCTAGTCTCTCTCATAGATTACTTCAAGTATTGTCTGCAATGCTTGGTTAGTGGTCACAAATTTCTTTAGGGATTCTTGGTCATAAAAATTCTTACTTCTCCCTCAATTTTCAGAGATAATTTTGCTGGATGCAGCAACTTAAATGGACACTTGCTGTCTTTGAAAGCTTTGGGTGCTTTATTGAGAAACTCCTTGGCTATGCCTTTGACTTCAAAGGTTTTGCTCTTATTTCTTCGAACAGTTTCAGTGCTTCTATTTTAATGTCTAGGTTTTTGGTCCAGTTTGATTTGATTTTGGTACATGGTGAGAGATGTGGGTTTAGTTTTATTCTGTATGAGGCTCATGAGTTTTCCTAGCACTGTTTATTAAAGAAGCTATCATTTTGCCAGCATGTTGTCCGTCCCTTTGTTGAAGATCAAAAAAAGATCAAATGACTGAATGTGCTCATGCTTGTCTCTGCATCCGCAATCCTGTTCAGTTGATCCACCTGTTTTTTGTGCGAATATCATGTGGTTTTTATCTTTGTTGCTTTGTAATATAGCTTGATATCTGATGTTGTGATGCCTCCTGCTTTTGTTTTGCTGCTTAGGATTATTTTGGCTGCTCTGGATTGCTTTTTGTTCCATATAAATTTTCAGATTTTTTCCTACTTCTTATGACGACAGACACTCTTGGTATCAGAATTGCATTGGAATAGTGTATTCCGTTTATCTATTCTCTTGTATGATTGATTTGGCCAGTGTTTCGAGCACTGTGTTGAATAGAAGTGTTAAGAATGGATGCCTTCCTCTTGTTCTGGATTTGAGGGGAAATGCTTTCAGTTATTCCCTTTTTAGGGCAATGTTGTCAGGAGGATTGTCATAGATTGCTTTTTCAGTTTGAAGCAATATCCTTGTATACCTAATTTCAACAGAATTTGAGCAGGAAGGGATTTATTTTTTTCTGTTAGAATCTTTTTCTGCATCTATTGACATGATCATGTAACTTTTATCTTTGGTTTTGTGGATGTGGTGTAATACAGTAATTGATCCATGTATGTTGAATCATCCCTGCATCCATGGGATGAAGGCAGCTTGGTCATGGTGTATGATCTTTCTAATAATTTGTTATATTCTGCTTGCAAATAACTTGTTAAGGGTTTTTGCATCTTATATTCATTAAAGAAATTAGCCCATAGTTCTCTTTCTTTGTTGAAGTCTTTGGTCTTTTTCTGGTTTTGTGATTAAGATGATGCTAGAAGGAGTTTGGTAGTATTCCCTCTTTCAATGAGGAGATAGATTAAAGTTGTGTATGTTAAAATGCCTTTATTTGGCAAAACAGATAGTATAAAACTTGTCTGGCTGTACAGTCATAATTCACATACATACAGAAGATAAAATAATATATGCACTAGAATTTATAATAGCCAAATCTTGGAAGAAGTCAATATGCCCAAGGTGAATGGATAAAGACGATGCCTGTACTTACTACCCTGCCATAAAGAAGGACAAATTTGAGTCATTTGTAGGAAAATGGCTGCAGCTTGAGACCGTTATGCTCAGTGAAATGTATCAGACTCAGAAAATTAAATTTTGTATGGTTTCTCTAATACGAGAAAACCAAACCATAAAAAATGTAAGAGATACGGAAGAAAGTCAGAAAATGGACTTTATGGAGAGGGAAAGGGAAAGTGGAGGTGGGTGAGAGGGTCAGAAGGGGAAAGGGTGAGATACGTAAATAAAAAAAATTATGTGAACTCTGTATAGGTATATTCTGATGTTCTGTGTGCTTTCTTTCTCTCCATTACAGATATGAGTATCACTGGGCAGATGGAACAAACATAAAGAAGCCTATTAAGTGCTCTGCACCAAAGTATATTGATTACCTGATGACTTGGGTCCAAGATCAATTGGATGATGAGACGTTATTTCCGTCAAAAATTGGTATAATTATTTTATGTAATCGTAATATATCTAGTTCCTATAATTGATCTCACTTTTCCCACCTTATTCAGTTGGAGAATTCTATAGGATCTTGGATGTATGTGTACGTATGTTGCATAGTTCCCAAGAACAAGCACAAATGTTTGTTAATCCAGGTCCTAAAACAATCAAGCAGTTTTTTATAAATTGCTTTTTTATCTTTTAACTTAGTCTTTTAAAATATTGAAAGAATAGATTTATTAGAAAAATAAATGATTTACCTCTTTTGACTTAAGAAAATCATTTATTTGTGGGTTTTGGTGATACACTGATTAAAATCCTACCAAACTTAGAGATGTCTTTCGTAGGAGATATGTTTTGTTTTGTTTTGTTTAAGAATTATGAAAATCAAGCTAGACATGGTGGTTCATGCCTGTAGTCCCAGCATTTGGAAGGTGGAGGGAGACAGGAGGATTGCCAGGAGTTGTAGGCGAGCCTGGGCTGTATAATGAGTTCAGGACCAGCTTGGACTACAGAGTGAGACCCTGTCTTTTAAAAAAAGAAAATTATGGAGCTCAAGTTAACTCTTTCAGTAGAAAGTTGTACAGAGAGATTTATTCCTATTTCCAGGAACCTCACTAGGTTTATCTACATGTCAAAATAGTTCTAATCTCGTACATTTAAAAGTGCCCTATCTTTCTTATAATAGGCTTATTATAAACACTTATAATCTTAAAGGATGAGAAATTGAGAGGTGTAAGATAGTAACGTAACCTAATTTATATTAAAGAAAAAAGAGGATGGTTATTAAGGAGGCAGCTACTAACATTTACCGTATCGTGTTTAGTCCTTATTTGGAGAAAGAATTTATATGACTTTTATCCAGTTTTACATTATATTTGTGGCATGGCAAAGGGAGTCTGACTCTGACCTACAAATTTTGAGATCAGTAAGAAAGTAAGATTTGAGATGTGGGCTTATTAAGAATGAGTAACTTTTGCTGATTTGTATTTGCTGTTAAGGGAAGATTTTTCAAGTAGAAATTATTCACATCTGGACAGTTCACATTTTCTTACCTCTCAAAACTTCTTACAGCTCTTTTTGAAAAAGTTGAGAATTTGCTGCTTTAATATTATTATTGGATGTCAGAAAAATCATGATGTATTTTTTTTCCTATGTCTTTCAAAGGGTAATTGATTTATATAGAGAACAATGATCAACTGATCATGAGTTTCACTTGATTTTGACCAGTGCCTTTATTTTATCATCAACCATGGTGACCCTGCCTGAGTGAGGAGCATCAATGAGAGCAACACAGCCAGCATGGAATTTTGTGAGCTAGTGTTAACGTTGGCATTCTTGTATAGCACTGTCACTTTTCACAAGCTTGATGTGTTTCTTTCCTGTATGGCAGGAAAATAGTAACATATGGCAAAAATGCACAGTTTAATCTTCCAACTTTATTGTATTGTAAAATCTTCAAAACTCAATGAAATTGTTTAATTTTTTGAATGAATCTAGAACTGTCAGCTGTCAAATGACAGTGACAACATAGATGTGATTGACTCTAATACTTCCAAAAAATTAACTACTGCCATCTATTGCAAAAATGTATCATGACTTTTCTGACAATTGAATATAACAACTTTTTGACTTTATTCTTTCAGTTTTTGGAAGAAGGATGAGGTTGAAAAGACACGGTGTAAATTATTAACAGTTATCAAGTAGTGTTTTAAACTTTAAAAAAATGTTAACCATTTTGGAACGTTTATAATAAAAGAACTATTTTTTAAGATGGTATTGCTTATATATGTATCATAGTGGCCTTATTTCTTTAACTCTCAATGTATATAGTAGCTTTTTATTTTGAGCCAGTTTTACACATTTATAAAATTGGGCAAAGAATTGTACAGTAACTCCTTCACCTAGGTTTTCATTTTATCACTTTTATTCTTTTTCTTTCCTACCCCCAAGTTTATTAATTTTCCTGAACCATTTGAGACTAAATTGCATTTATAATGCCCAATTAGCTGGAAGGAATTCAATGTGTTTTTCCTTACAAATATCAAGAAAATAACATTAGAATAGTAGTTCTTCAATCTGTATTCAGTCTTTTTAGGTTTCAGATTTTTATACCAATAGGAAAATCCTTAATACTTGTTTTTATTCCATTATATCTCCTTAGTCTTTAATCTGGAATATGTGTACATAGATCCTTTTCTTACCTTGCATGACATTAGAAGAGTGCACATTATTTTTTAGATTGTCTTACATTTCTTTATGACTTATGATATTTTTCAGTGAACTGCAGACAGTGTTAAAATAGTGAGCCCAATAGTACCAGTATTTGGCTCTTTTGCCACTGTGGATCATTTAGCCCAAGTGTGTCCAAGTGTTACGTGCTGGTTTTTTGGCTCCCAGCTTGTGAGTGAAAAGTCTTGGCTACATGTAAAATGCACGATATAGTTAATGTGTATAAGTTATAAATCTCCCTTTAAAATTAATGTATCAAAAACCTGGGAAAACTGTAGGCCTCGGGTTGGACATGCCTGACTTAGCCATCTTAACAAAGAATGTGTGATTTTTTATTTTTAAAATAAAATTCTTTAAGGCATATAACATAGGGTTATAAGAGATGAAGCTATACCTCATGAAGGGGTTATCGTTGTGAAACAACATATTCATCAGCTCACATATTTCCCCTTAATGGCAGGAGGAACTGTAATCTACTCATTGAATAAAATCCTCGGTACAGTACTCTATTATTAACTGCTCTTCATGTTGTACATTAGATCTTTAGATGTGCTCATTTTCTGTACCACTTTGAATCTTTTGACCTACATCTCCTCGTATTCCACCCCCTACTGTATCTTGTAACTACAGTTTTATTCTCTATATATTTAATCATTTTTTCTAACATAAGTGAAATGGAGTAATAGGGTTTTTTTTTTGTATTTGGCTTATTCTTAGCATAATGTCTACAGTTCCATCCATATTTTGAAAATAGGATCTCCTTTTTGAGGCTGAATCCTATTAATATGTAGGTGTGTACCTCAGAGGTTCCTTATCCATTCATCTGTGCCACTTACAGGCATCGAGGTTGTTTCTGTATTGTGGCAATTGTGAGTAATGCTTCAGTGAACATGAAAGTGCAGATATCTTTATGATGTGATTTCATTCTCTTTGAGTATATACTTAGAAGCGAGGTTGCTGAGTCATGGGTAACTTTATTTTAGTATCCTTTAGGAAACTCCTTACTGTTTTCCTTAAGGGCTGCACTACTCCACATTTGCACTAGCAGTGTATAATGTTTCCTTTTTCCCCAAAGATTACTTTTCTAGTATTATGTATATTTAATGATGTAAAAGTGCTCTAATCCACAGAACAGGGAGCCTAAGTGAACAGAATTCAGCTAACTTAGGGACTAATATCGACCTGGAATAATAACTTATTTAGAAAGAGTGTATAATATTTGCAGGCATTTAAAACAGAACTGAACATAGTCAATACATGTTTTGTACTCACCACATATTTGTATTGAGGCTTGATTTTAAAAAATTCAAGAATTATTCAGGCCTGGTGATACTGGAGTTAGCTAAGGAAGGGGGATCCCAAGTTTCTTTTCAGCCTGGGCAACTCAGTGAGACCTATCTCAAAATCAATACCAAAAAGGGGGACTGTGGCAGTCCCCCATCCCCATACCACCTCCAGCACAAGCCTATGATTCCAGCACTTTGGAATGAGAAGAATGAGAAGGTGGGAGAATTGCAGCTATGAGCCTAGCCTGGGCAGTTTAAGTTCAGCAAAATTCTATCTCAACAACAAACTTAAAAATGAGCTGATAGTTAGCTTTTGAAGACCCTGGGCTTACTCCCCAATACTACTCCCCCCCCCCCCAAAAAAAAAATCAAGGTTTGAGGATGTAGCTCATTGAGATGGCCTTGGGTTGAATCAACAGTACAAAAACAAAATAAAACCAACTGAGTTTTTACCATCTTTATCTCATTTTAAGTACAGTGGTAGCATGTCAGAAGTTTTAACAGGTTATATTGAAGACTAGTTCTTACTGCACAGAAATGGTGTTTTTTTCATTATATGCTAGAAACTTCTGAAATGCACAGTTGGTTTATAAAATATTAATCCATAAATGCTACTATTTTGCAGTCTTGTCTTGGTAATTTACGTTGTCATTTGCTGGAAAAATCATGTTGCCTTGTTCTCAGTTATTAATAGAAGGGGTTTTTATCTCTTGAATAGGTGTTCCATTCCCAAAGAACTTCATGTCTGTGGCAAAAACTATACTGAAACGTCTTTTCAGGGTTTATGCTCACATTTATCATCAACATTTTGACCCTGTGATTCAGCTTCAGGAAGAAGCACATCTCAATACATCTTTCAAGCACTTTATATTTTTTGTCCAGGTAAGTTGGAGTAGTAGAAACTTTTGCTGCTTAGTGTTAGTATTTGTCTTCATTTATCTTCAGAGTTCTACTGTAATCTAATGTACAATGAGTACTGCATTAAATACATGTCAGAACAGAATCTGTCATAATCTCTCCTATCTGTATCTTCTATACTTTCTAAGATTATAAGGACTGGGCTTTTGTTTCTGAATTTCATGTGGCTCCAATAATTCTGAAATGGATCTGGGTAGTCTTACCTTGGATTTGCTTACCAGGCCTTGTAAAGGGGCTAAATGAGGAACTTGACTAGTTGGGCACATCTGTAGATGAACTTGATCTCTTGAACATGTTGGTACTCATTTCATTCCCCTTCTCCATTTGTATCTGCCCTGGACTTGGATCAGTCTTGGGAATATACTTAGAATATTGTACCCTTTTTGTTTCCCTTTTTTTCCCCAAAGCATATTTTCAGTAATTTTAAATTAAGGACTATCACAATTGGGGGGAAAAATGACACGAGTGTGTTTCTTTTTCATTTAAGAGTCTGCTTCTATTCTGGAGATCCACTGGTCTTTAATATAACTTCCAAGTGACCCCCTCTTTGTTTAGTCCTCAAAAGAACTGGTCTTAAAATTGTAGATTAATCTCAATGAGGAGTAGACATGGATTAGCTAATCAGATTTATGTACGTGTGTGTGTGTGTGTGTGTGTGTGTGTGTGTGTGTGTGTGTGTGTGTGTGTGTGGTTTTAAGAGAGGGCAGTGATGACCATGAAAAGCCCAAGATTGAGATTATGTTGTTATGTGTATCTGTGGACATAATGTGCATATGCCTTCTTGTCTCCTCTAATGTGTCTCCATTTTCCCTCTACAATTATTTCTCATACTGAAGGCACATATTTTATATCTCAGTTTTAATGTATAAATATATTTTAGGATGTTGTAATTTGCCAAGACTGTTGCTTAGAAGAATTAACTTCACTATGGTATCCTATCTGTAAACCCACAGGAACAGTGAAAACATCTTAAAGTTTGTGTGTATGCTGTGGTTTGGGCAGAGCGTGGTTGCTGAAGTTCATACTTGGATGGTTTAGAAACGTATATCTTCCTGCTCAAGGATTAGTTTTACTTGATAAACTGAAAGTGTTCTGTGTATCCTAAGCCCTCCTAAATGGTAGGGGATTAATGTAGTATTTACCACATCTGATGGTACTTATACGTTAGGGACTAACTATTAGTTAGTTACATGGTATCAGTCTTTGACTAACAGTAGTGCCTGCCCTAGGCCCAGTAATTGAGAAAGAAAATCTTTTTCTGGCCCTGTTCTGTTCCAACTGTAGCACTTTGCCACAAATGAGAAATTCACAGGGCCAAAAACATACCTACCTATCTAGATCTCTTCTCATGTATGCTTGTGATTGGACCGTAGAGTTTCTCACCTATGTGGTCTCAGTAGTCTCTATGTGGATCTTGTCCTTGAGTCCTTTCTTTGGAGGGTCTGTCCCATCACTGATAGGTCTATCTCTATGTTTGAAGAGTAGCCAAATGACACTTGTTTGTAAGCGGGTATTTGGCCATTACCTGTATTTGCTAACCAAGGAATCCACATTATTTGTGTGAGGTATTCTGAGGTGCATCAAGGGCTAGGGTTTGAAGAGCAGGGACATTTGCAGAGGGCCGGTGGCCTGGGTTTGGCATTTTTCTTATCACTACTTTCTGTTGTAGTATTCTGAGAAATCTTGAGAATTCTAAATTGTGATCTTGCTTTCCTGGTTATTATGAAGGTGTATTTGTCAAGGTAGTAGAACATGTTTTATTTAAAACTCAGCATAATGTAAAATTTAATAATTTAGTCTTGTGATATAAATCCATTCGTGTTTTGGCCCAGTCTCAACAAATCTTAGGAGTGAGCCTGCTATTTAATGAACCCTAATGCCCACATTTACCTGATAAACATTTTTAAAATATGTACTAGATAGATGTAATGCTCAAGTAATTCCTTTTGCTAAGCAGCAACTTCCATTAATTTATAGAATGTTACTTTGGGCCAGGAATTACATGAAGTGGTTAACATCCTTTATTAAATTTAGCCCTTATAATGATTTTTATGAGGTAGTGGCATTTAATCTTAATATCACAGATGTGAAAATAGAACAGGAGAGGTTGAGCTATTTGCATAAGACACAGCTAGTGAATACAAGAAATCAGATGTACTTATATTTAAAAATTTCAACAAATGTTAATGGCAGTTTGCTTTAGAATGAGATGCAAATAATATCTTGTTATTTTCTACCTTTTCCTTATGCCTAGGAGTTCAACCTTATTGATAGAAGAGAACTTGCACCACTCCAAGAACTGATTGAAAAACTCACCTCAAAGGACAGATAAAAGAATGCAGAACTGTGCAAATTATTTCTCAGATGAAGTTGTGTGGAGCTTATTTGCGTTTTTGTCATATCTTCTTACCTGGCTTGTTTTTGTGTTAGGTTTGGGGGACTTGTTTGGGTTCCTTTTTCTTTAGTTTGAACATATGAATATACTCTTGTTACAGGAAGCTCAGAATCATTCTGCACATTTGAAAGGATTAAATTTTGTCCTAGTGGCATACAGCATTTTTTTTCTAAAATGATTTTGGTTGTTAATTATAGTGTATGCTGAAAGAAATGCCTATTGAACTGATTGATGAGATTCTGTGTTGTATAGATTGTGGCACATTGTGAAGTCCCTAAAAGACTTGTTTTTAAGTGCCTTGGCAGGCTAACTTCTGAGATGCAAAGCACAGAAAAAACTCAACAGGGCTTGAAACAATGTTAGGATTACTACCCAGGGCACTTACTGGTGCATTTGTAAAATAATTTATGATAAAAGCCATAGTTTACCTAAATTGGTGATCTCCAGCTCTTAGTACATTGAAACATAATTTGTAAAGGTGTGCATGTAGGACATGAAAAATTAGTATTTCTTAATTATTTTTTATATATTAATGATAATATATTCTGCTCAACAGATGCTTAAAGTTCTACAAGCAGGTCTTTTTCCAACTCTTAATATCTGTGATATTGAAACTCAAGAATGTTGAAATGTAATACCTATTACATTTTAGCTTCCTTTTACGTGTTAACTGCACTGTAGGTGTAAAACTTCAGGTTATATACAGGATTGCCATCCTCAGAGGTGATGCTGAAATTTGAGGTTTCTTAGTAATTGCCAAATGAGCCATAAGTCTGCAGAATTCCCTTCTACTTTAAAGAGTGGGGGAATAGAGGAGTGTGTTTGGCAAGGGTTAAGGTGTTAGTTTGTATGGGAAGTTAGAGATGGAATTAAATATGGGAAATTAAGTTCTAGAAAGTTCTGTCTTAAAACCCTTGAATAGAGTGGTGTGAAGATTTTAACTAGTAACTTATAAACAGTCTTAGAGACTTCATTTTAGGAATCAACTTCCATGAGAAGTTAAAATAGATTATTAGGTACAGACATTAAACATGGAATTTAAGGACTGTTTGGGCAAATTGGTCACTTGTTAGCATTTCCATTCAGTGAATGGAGCTGGTGTTTACCTGTCATTTAAAAATGATATAGAGTAACTTTTTTGCTTATTATAGGCCTAACTTGAAGCATTCTGACTTCTGATTTTTCTACTGTGAAAGGAATCTTTCTTTACAGTGACATCAAACAATTAAAATGCTAATTCATTAGTTATTAACTTTTAAGTTTATTTGCCATGACTGTAGTGGACTGTTGCCACCAGTAACAAGATCAAAAGTGTAATTTTTAGAATATTATTTGTTTTGCTTCAGTTTTGTTTTTGAGAGAGACCTTATCAGAATTCCAATTTTAGTTTTGTTATTTTTGGTAAATCTGCTCTCTTTAATTAGAAATATATATATACCCTTCCTGAAGTTAGAACCATAAACTTATAAAACAGTAATGCTTGCTCAACAATTGTATATATTATAAATGTTCATTGAAAAAGAACTGAAAATGAAATAAACTTTTGTCATGAGTAGAGAAGTAATATAATTTAATACCATTCCATTTACAATCAGTAGGAACTGCCTTTTTCTCCATTTCATTTATAGCAGCTGTTCATTAAGTACCAACATTAGAAGTAACAGGAGAGCCTAAAAGAAGCAAATATTGGTAATGCTTATTTATAAACTGCAATAAAAGCTAGCTGATTTTCTTAAGAATTTTAGGATTAAAAGAGATAGTACCAACCACTTTGTATTGGCTGAAATAAAATGACTCAAATATCATTCGAGTATTAGTCTTCCATACTGAATTTTATATCCTGTCAACCTAGCAACAAAAGGATTACAGTAACTAAATGAAGAGAGAATAGGAATAAGTTATTCTTGTTCATTTATTCCTTACATAGTTGCACAATGTAGAAATGCAACAACATTTCTATAAATTAGTATTTGGCAGTAGGATTTATTTTCCCACTATAGGTAGATTGGAATGTTTTCTTTTGTTCTGTGGTATTGGGGGTTGAGCGCAGGGTTTTTTTTTTTTAACCCTGAGGTACATGCCCAGCCCATTTTATTTTTGATTTTGAGGCAAGATCTTACTAAGTCACGGAGTTGCACATGCTGGGCTTGAACGTGTAATTGTCCTGCCTCAGCCTCCTGATGTGCTGGGATTACAGGTCTGTGCCACTGGGCTTGGTAGGAGTTTGTTTTTACTGTGCCAGAATCTCAGGTGCCTGTTTCTGAGTATTCATTTATTTAGTTCCTGGGAAGCAAGGAGATATGTATGTGTGTACATATGGTAACAAAAAACAGAAGTTCTCCCAGCAAAGGCCTGACATTATATAAATGGTGTGTTAGGTTGCTACATGTAAGGAAACACCAGAGTAGAGGAGAAAAACTGATTTGATAAAGTTGCTTTGATTTGTTCAGTTTCTGTAAGAGTAAGGATGCCCTTTATAAAATAAGGGTCAAAGCTTGGTTTTGGCAGCAGAACTTGCTTATAAATGTCTATCAGATTCTTTACAGATCTTTTTAATTCATAAATGACCAAAATATTTTCTTCCTGCTCTTTATAACAGTTACAAAACAGAGGTTTTTGTCATTGTTTGATAAAAGCGTCCCATAAAATGTAAAGTAGTAACTGAAATAGTCTCATTGTCACTCACAGTGCCAGTTAAATGTTGATAATGAAGCAAGTTTTAGGAATTATCTTAAATGATAGACTGAGTGGTGATGGAAAGAAATTACAGAAAGTTAGTTTTTTTTTTTTAAAGTTGCAGTAGACGGTGCTACTGGCCTTCATTTGCGTATTTGATTATTCCATTTTCCATGAAAAATACGACATTAAACAACATCAAATGAGTTAAGCATGTAGGCTGATGGCTTTGGAGGATAATATACCTTAAAATAGTTTAGATTGCTATCTCTACCTTCCCTGTTAGTCATCTGTAAAGTCTAGTATCAGCATAAAAATGTGTGTTTAGTGTATACTCTTATTTCAGACTGAGTTACTGCCTGGTTTATAAGGTAGATGATGCACCACGATCTCCTAACAGGAAACAGAGATGATGTGGGTATTTATATTGTACAAATGCCATCTCTAGACTTAATTTTTATGTATTAACATTTCCCATGCTTATGGGAAAACAGCAGAATGATAGATTTCTTTTATGGCTTTGTCCAAACCCTCTCTGAGAGAGGTTTTGACAACCACTAAAATGCTAGCTTAGTGAGGTAAAAATATTAATTTGTAGAACTTTTAAAATGAGTATGTCATACCTTAATATCCAAATGAGAGTTGATCTTCAGAGTAGTTTTCTTAGGAGTTCTGCTTAGTTATGCTGTAAAACTTAAATGTTTTTAGAGCTCATTTAGAAATAACATGAATCAGCTTGTGACTATGCAAAAAAAATTAATTTTATCATTCTAGTTACACAAAAACTTTTTGGTAGTTGCATAAACACTTTTTTGGTATTGAATATGACCTTTCTTAATGATAATACCAAGTTTAATAATTTGGCTGTTTTCTGAGAATAAGTTTCTAGAGAAATTAAAAAGAATGTCATAGACTCTGAATCTGCAAAAAGAGAATGCTTTAAGAACTAATTACATTACTGAAAAGATGTCTTGATGTCACTATTTTGAATCAGACAGTATACTTCAGACGTGGAAGTTTACCTTGTTTCGAAATTCAGTTTTCTACCTTATAACATAATAATTTTTTAAACCTCACCTAGTTTTCTGGAACTTTTAAAGTTTTTATTCTTTCCTGAAACTTTTAATTCTATCTTGACTAAGATAATTTTGATTAAGTGGGTACTATGGAAAAATGGATCTAATATTTAAAATAGAAATAGTTCTAAGGAAAAAATGTTTAGTTTCATCCATTTTCTTTTAAAATGTGCTTTCTCATAAGAACAATTTGACTTTATAGCTATAGACTGGAGATTGTTGTAAAGAAATTGTAAGTTTTGTGTATCAACTGCCGAGTTTTAAGCCTACATATTCAGAGTATTTATAATTTTGTGTAATCACTTCATATTTCATTTATGACTTTAAATTTGGACTTCCTTTCAAAAAGATTGGAGCCAAAAGTATATTGGTGCTCTCGATATGTGACTGTATTTGGAAACTTCTCGTACTTTGAAACTTACTGGAGATATTAAAGCATATGCATTTTAAGCATATCTGTATTTTAAACACCATTCCTAAAATAATTTAAATATCAATCATAATGTTAAGAGTTACCACAGGCATCTCTTTGTTCATCCGTCAGCTTAATTGTGTATAAGATGATAGAGGTAAAGCTATTTCAATATTTAATGAAAATGTTTAATTAGGTCATGTAACAAAATTCTGACTGCAGATGATTTGAGTTTTTCAGCTTTCCTAATAAATGCAACAAAGATAATTCACTTTAAATGTATAAAAATGCACTCCATGTCTGTCATTCATAGATGACCTTACTGATATTTTGACAAGAGAAAAACAGACTAGAATAGTGAGTACTTTTTTTTTAAGTATAATGCAGGTTTCTGTTCTCTTTTTGTTTGCATATATTTCTATACAATAGAAAACCTGATTGAAATTCTCAAAAGGTTGTAAAATTGATCTTTTCCTGCTGTTCTCTAATCTTCCCCCTCATCTCTTATTTGAGATAAATATGCACGTGTATATGTGTGTGCACACATGCAGACTAAACAGTTTAGGTCTGTTTTGCAGCTTTTTAAAATAGTTAGGTTTCAGTTTGGGTTGACAGCTTTCTTGCTGTGCTTAATTGTGCAGGTTGTAAAATAGATCAGTGCATTTTCAATCACACTTTTCTCATTAAATTGTCTGCAGAAATGACTATTTTTAAGAAAATAGTTTTTTAAAGTCACTAAATTGTATGTGTTATTTTTGTACATGCATAACCAGGGTGGTGAGGTCACTAATCTTTTAGAAAATTCTTTTAATTTTTCCTATATATTTATTACTTAAAATTACCACTAGGAACAGTGTCATGAAATTTAAGTTAAGAGAGAATACACTAAATATGAAAACTTAATGTTTTAATACAAGTCATTTCCAAAAACAAAAGCACAAGAATACTGTGAGTGTTGAGCAATTGAAATGAAAGTGCAACATTAAATTATTGTACAGTTATATCAGACAATGAACAAGGATAATGTTCCTGTTCTCATGGACATTTGTTTCTCCCTATTAAAGTACTTGTAAGCTGGATGTGGTAGCACATGTTTGTAATCCCAGGGACTCCAGAGGCTGAGGCAGGATTGCTTGCAAGTGAGAGTCTCTCCTGGACAACTTAGTGAGACCCTGACTCAAGATAAGAAAATAAAAGGGCTAGGGATGTAGTTTTCATGTTGGAGAACTTGTCTCCTATGCTTCAGGTCCTGGGATCAGTCCTTTTAATGGAAAAAAAAAAAAATTAAAGTGGCTGGATGGTGGAAAATGGTCTAAAATATGAAGTGCAGCATGGCTACTATATTGTAAACTGTGCCAAGAGAACACAGATTGTAGTAGTTATTCAAAGTTTAATCACTTCATCATTAATTTAAAGGGGGATCTGAGTATCAAAATCTATGTTTTATTTCAAAGATGTAAATAATGTATTCAGACTTGTATGTGATGGGATGGGAAGTATTTAAATTCTAGGGGTTTTTTTGTTGTTGTTGTTAAAGGAAGAAACTGAATGTTTATAAGAAAAAATAAACAGTTATGTTTGGCCAAGAATCCTGACTTCGAATTGCTGTTTATTCTGAAAAATTGACAGTGTATTCACACTGAACATTTCAAGGGAAATTGACCTATGGAATATGCTGAACCTTTGAAATCCATTAGGCATTATTTTCTGTAAATGTTCTAGCTGTGTCAGTTGGTATCTCTGTCTGTTATCAGAAAATTAACACTGAAAAAATTGTTCAAGTCATTTATGTGGTCTAAATTTTACAAACCTTACTTTGCCTGAACTTGAAGCTAATATTTTTCTTTAACATACCCTGTTAAAATGAGATAGATTAAAAACAATGAGTTATCTGTGATAATCTCCATCAAGCTGAGATGCTACTTAATACTCTGTCTTCATTATAGCTCATTAAGGAGTATCATTTAAAATTTTGGAGAATCGTTTACTCTGATATCTAAGTTTCAAGAGGAGATGTGTATTTGGAATATCATTATTTACAGGTATTCACATAAGAGATATGTGTGCTAAGGTGCTAGTGAAAATGCTAGTCCACACTGATGTGGAAGGTTTCTATATGCTTTAGAAACACCTTGGTATTATGTATATACAGTATTTACAAAGCATTTAGTGTATGTAAACAAATACATGTACAGTAAAGTTTTATTTTGATAAATTACCTGTTTTGTACTGAATGTAAACTTTAATTTTATTCATTTTTAATTTATTTTTTTTGAGACAGGGTCTTGCTCTGTAGCCCAGATTGGTCTTGAACACACTATGTAGCCTAGGCGGGTCTTTGATTCATAACAGTCCTCCTGCCTAAGCCTCCTGAGTGCTGGGATTACAGGTGTGCACCACCAAGCACAGGGTCTTGCCATTGCAAGGCGAGTGCTTTAACTTCTGTGCCATTCCTCCAGCCCCTAAATATAAAACTTTAATTCCTCACATGACATTGTCTAGAATGATGCACTTTGGCAAAGTAAGGCTCTAAATTATTCCTTTAAGTTTAAAAAACCATATTTAATGGAAATGAAAAAGGTTATACATGCTTCAAACAACATAAGTAGTTCAGTCTCACATTTTTTTTGACCGTAGTTCATCTCTACAAGCATGCAACAAAACTTAGCTTCCTTTGCTAGTCATATACATTTGAAGGCTCTTGTGTCCTTTTAGTATGTTGTTCTGCTTCTAATTTCAAAATTGTTAGAAGCACACTGACTGCCATTCTTGTTTTATGATGGCTTCTGATCTCTGTTTTCTAGTCAGTAAAGGAGGTTGCAAGAGGAAACTTATAACCAAGGATGTTAAACTGTTTTACAGAAGTATTGGGGAGGTATGGACAAATACATGGACTGTGTGTAACTATTATTTGTGATCAGTGTTCGGCCTTTTATTTTTTATCCCATTATTTTCTTGAGTTGGTTTAGTTTTCCTAACAAAATAAACCTGATTTTTAAAAAAAGATGTAGTTTCACTTTGTTGTTCAGACTGGCCTCAAATTCTTAGGTGCAAGTGATGCTGGGTGGGTCGACATGTTCGCAAATGAGGAATGCATCCTCAGGTGAGGAACTCTTCCCAGATAAAGAACTCTGAAATCTTGGAATGGCCAAGGACAAAGCTGAAGTCAGGTAGGTCATGAGATCATGAGACCAAAGATCCTCATAACCCAGCGTTTGGGGTCTCATCTTGGACCCTCTGATTTGATCTTAAGACTATTTTTATGCCAATATGCACCAATCAGTAAAGGCCAACTCTGTATAGGAAAATGAATATGCATGATTTACAGAAGTTGATAAAAGATTATTATAAATGTCAATCAAGTGATGCTCTCATCCCTTCTGCTTGCAAAGGGGTTCCTACTTCCTACCTCACTTTCTCTCTTGTACTTATCCCAATAAAGTTACTTTCTCCTTCCCTACTGCTCTTTGTTCGGAGTGTTCATTCTTCATCCTTCGACACTGGCACAATACAAAGCCTGGTTTTGAGCTCTCCAGTAATGCAAGTGGTCCTCCTGGTCCTGGGACTACAACCTCAGACCATGAACACTCTTGTTGGGGCCCTCAGGGCCCGAGAGCCTCAGCATTGCAGACCTTGGCCACGTTCCTTTCCACGAAGAAGCATTTACTGTCTGGAATTCAAGTCAGGTGTTCTGCTTGAAATTTGGATCAGGTGTTGAACCACGGGACTGTTCTAAAGAGGAAGTCCCAAGGTGGGGTGATGGGTCTGGAGAGTTTGTTAGCCTATTAGATTGCTTGTATTGCTAATGTTAGCCTATTAGATTGCTTGTACGCTAATGTGTAGCCTATTAGATTGCTTGTATGTTAATGTGGGTATGGAAGGGTATTTAAGGTTGGGCTTTGCGGAATAAAGGGAGTCGTTGAGTCAGTCAACGTTCCACGATCGAGAGTCTGTGTGGTGTCTTTGCTGGTCGAAGACGCCACACACTCTCCTTTCTTAAGTTACATAAGAATCCTCACAGAGGAATAAGAATTGTCAAATGGATGGCATAGTAACATTTCCAGCAAGGAAGTTTTACATGGTACCAGACTATTATGACTGAGTGCTCAGTATTCTCTTAATTTGCAATTCTAAAGTCTCCAAAGCTTTGAAAATGGAAAGTTTTTTTTTTTTTTCAATCCTCACTGGGTATTGAACCTGGGACCTTTGCACGGTGTCCAATACCCAGTCCTTTTAAATTTGTATTTACTTACGTTGATACAAGGTCTCACTAGGATGCTCAGTCTGGGCTCAAACATGTGATCCTTCAGTTCCAGCCTACCAGGAGTGCTGGTATGATGGGTATGTGCTACCATGACTTACTGAAAGTACTTTACTGAATTAGAAAAAGCTGAGTTCAGTGCAAACTTAAATTGTCCATAACAATCTTTATTCCATTTATTGTGAAAACTGTTGCACTGCAAAGTATCACTGGTACTCTTGATTTAATACCACTGCATGGGTTATGTGTGTTTACTTATATAACACATGCATTGTAGTTTCTTTTGTAAAATTCTGAAATATCAGAAGCAAGGGTTTTAGATAAGAGATCACAGGCCAAAAATCACTAAGGTGTCTTGAAAAGTGCTTTTCTCTGGTTTCTTCCTTGCCATTCAAAGGCTGTGTTGGAAAATGGGAAGTCAATGCTGGGCTCAATCGCTAAGACAGCTAACATCCCTCTTTGCTTTTATTTGCTTATCTATTGAGATACAGTCTCACTGTGTAGTCCAGGCTGGTCCTCTGCCCACTAAGTAGCTTAGACTGGATTTGAACTCTTGACAAACCTCCCACCTCACCCTCCCAAGTGCTGGGGTTATAGGCACACACAGCTTATGTGGTGCTTGGAAATTGAACTCAGGGCCTTCTGCTTGCTATCCAAACCCTTAACATCCCCAGGCCCTTCTTTGCTTCTTTTACTTTGTTTATATTTTTTAAAGTATACTTTTAAGCTCAGAGGAACGCAAGTTCACACAGCCAAAAACTGGCAAAGAGCCCGGATTTGAAAATACAGGTTAGTTTTTCACTGTTTAAACTATTTTTTTATTTTCCTCTTTGAGATGGTGGGTCTTGCTTTGTAGACCTGGTTGTTCTCGAACTCAGGATCTTCCTGCCCTAGTCTCCCAAGTGCTTGGTATGGGATTCCAGTACTCAAATCCTTGGGCTGAACATCTCCATTGTTCACACACACATAGCTTGACTGTGTATGACCTTGGCTTAGAGATAGCTTTTCCCTTCATTCCTTTGTGGCCACAGTAACCTGACTCCCCAGCTGTGACACAACTTTTTAGACTCTGGCATTTGGCCACCTGATGATGACAACCCTGACCCCTAGTGGGCGTTTATCTGCCTTAACCCACTGCCCACCTACCTGCTCTCTCAATATCAGGTAACTCTTCTTTGTCGTCTTCTGCCCAGTCACTGACCCTCACTACACAAGAGTTCTGTTCAACTCAGAATTAGCTCTCTGCCCCTTATTTTGTAACAGTTTTACCATTTACCTCTTTTCGTTCCCCTTATCTCCTTTATTCCTTATGCTGTAGCCATGCTTTTACACCTGGCCATAGGCCTGGACCAGCTACCCAGGCATAAATAAGGTAACAAGGGGAATAAACTTTAATTTCACATTTTCTGGCTGTTGATCATGTTTTTGGTTTCTGCCAGGGTCCTTCTTTGACCTAACAACACTGGGATCACAGGTGTGCACCATTGCTTAAACATGAAACCACTAAATCATACTGCTTCTTTTCTGATTCTTTTTTGGTGGAAACTGCACTTGGGCATTTCTCCTCAAACCTCTTTATCAGATTCATCTGGTACTTCCTCCTCGGGAATGCTGCAGGGGCTGGAGCTGCCAAAATCCTTAATGGTTTCCCCACAAGTATGGGTGTGGAATATAGCACCTAATACTTTCCCCAGCACCTTTCCCTCAACTTCACTGACATACATGATGACAACTGTTTGGCCTTTTTGGTTTGAAGGCTCTATCTGGTAATCAGTTTGGTGATAAGCGTAGAAGCACTGCATAATAGCAAGGCATAGTGGTGCTTGCCTGTAATCCCAGCATTCAGGAATCTGCAGCAGGAGGACTGCTGTGACCCTGGGCTACATTGTGAGTTCAGGACGTGCCTGGACTACGGAGTGTGACCCAGACTCGAAAACAAAAACAGCCCACAGAAACCCAAAATAATAAATGCAGAAGAAGTACTTTGATGTTTTTTACCTGGACTCATTTTAATTTTTGCTATTTTTGAAAAGTCACTCTTTACCTCTTTTCTAGCATCAATTTTAAGTAACATTTCAGGTCTGATGATAGTAGCAAGGTAAAAAAAAAGCACCTTGTTTTGGTAAACAATTTGAACCTGGTAACTCACAGCGTGGGGTAATATCCTTTAACTGACTAAAAATGAAAATTTCTGGGCACTTCTACACTGCATTGTACCCTGCTAGGTGAGTCTTGGCAGAGTGTACGGTACATATGTAGTCACTCGGAAAATCCAACATTATGTAACTATGTGCCAGATAACAGGCATGTAGAGTTAAGTTCAACAAGATGAATAACCTACCTAGCGTTGTAATTTTTACACAGCATACAAGAACATGGGGTACAGAAGATCAAGAAAGACTCGTGGGTCGCGTTTGTCAGAATTCACGGAAAGCACTTAGGACAGTGCGTGGCACACAGAGGGCAACGAATTTCTTGAGGGCGACTCTTTGCTGATGGGCCTTTTCGAGGCTTATCGCCGCGTGAATTTTCTACCAAACAGGTAGATGAGTCGGTTCCCAGTGTAATTTCTTTCCACGCGCTCCTCACCAGCCACACCGCAGACGCACCCTCACTCGCCTCTCCAGGCCCTTCGGCCGGCAGCGTCGCGCCGGTCCCGGCTTCCGGAACTCCACGCACCCGACGCCGGGGTTGCGGAGCGCCGTCGCACGCGCGCCCCGCCCCCGGCCTCCGCGTGACCCGCGTGACGCGCGCGGGCTGCCCTGGCGGGAGCGGGCCCACTGGCGCGCCGAGAGACCGGGTTGGCCTCCGACGCTGGGTGGGCGGGGCCGCGCCGAGGGCCCGCCCCCGCCGGCGGCTCTACGCGCGCGCCAAAGTCAAATCCAGCGCCGCCGGGTTAGTCGGCGCTCGCTCGGCCTCCCTAACCGCGCGCTCCGGAGCTGCCCGCCGTCTCTCCGCGCCCGGCGCCCTTGGAACCGCTGCCAGCCCACAGATGGCCACCCCGCCCAAGAGAATGTGCCCGTCCCCTGCCACCAGCAGCGAGGGGACGCGCATCAAGAAGATCTCCATCGAAGGGAACATCGGTAAGGAGCCCCGGGAAGGCTGGGGGAGACGCGGGGGCGCCGCGGCGCGGTGCCGACCGCCCCCGCCCGGCAGCGGGAACGCGGCGGCGCTGCTCGTCCCGCCGGAGCCTGCGTCCCGGCCCTTCCCGCTTCTCCGCGCGGCGGCGGCGCCGGCGGGCGGGCGGGCGGGCGGGCTTGCTCCGGTCCCGCGGCTTTGTGCGGCGCACTTCCGGCCTCGGTATCCTTTGTTGGCAGGTCGCGAAGTGGGGAGGTTTATGTGTTCCTGCGGGTGGGGGAATATTAGATTCCCTGGGTTGTAATTTAGATAAGTTAAATTCGCCCTTTTTAGGTGTACCTTACAGTAGACATGTCACAAAAATAGTACTGTCTCATACCTCAATATAGCGTTTCCGTCTCCTCAGAAGGTCCCTGGGGCTGTGGCACTGTGCGTCCCCTCCCCGTCCTTCAACCTGACTTTTTGTCCTGGAAAGTTTTGCCTTTTTTCAGAATGTCGTATAAATAGAATTGTAGAGTATCCAGCTTTTTTGCGACTTTATAGCATAGTGCTTTGGAGATTTATCCTTGCTATTTCGATGGTGTTTTCCTTTTCATTGCTGAATAGTATTTTATTACATGGATGATGTATCACAGTTCACCAGCTATGAACATTTGGGGTTGTTTCCAATTTTCAGCGATTGTTAGGAAAAAATACAAACATTCGAGTGTGAGGAAGCAGATTTTTAATGATCTTAATGACACGGTGTTCCACGTATAAGTAAACACTATCTAATTTAAACTCTAGTGTTTTTGTTGTTAACCCTGATGTGAGCCTACTACCCCATGTATGTCAAGTAGACACGGAATAATTCAAAGAATGGTGTTTTTGTTCTTAATCCTAATGAGAGTACCCTATACCATGCGAGTCATTTTGTAAGATGAATATGAATTTTTGATTTTTCTGTATTTCCTACCACAGGAAACCTACTCCTGATACTTCCTGTTTTGATAGAATTTTTATTTTTTTGGCTGCTGCAACATGGGTCCTGACCGTTCATGCATATAACAACATTTTTTAATTTCTTTATTTAGTTTTTAACCACATTCAAAGCAGTGTTCCTTTAAAAAGGAAAAGCAAGCACATGTTTTAAACATTTAGAAGAATAGGAAATACCTGACCACCCCCCTAAAAAGGGCTTATTCTGTTGCTCCAGTATTAAGGCACCAATGGGAAAGACCCTTACTCCCGCTTAACAGCTTAATAGCACCCGTTTGTTGAGTGTGCCTGTGTTTACTTTTTCATTCCTGTGATAAATATCCATCATCCACAACTTATTTTCCCACAGTCCATTCATGGCTGGCTGGTCAAGACAGAAAAGCAGGTGAGGGAGATAGGGCCAAACTAGCATATACCGTTCCAAGTCATGTTCTAGTGATCTGCCCCTCTCAGGTCCAGCCTCAGTGTTCTGCTCCTTCAGGTCAGTGCCATACAGTCAAAATCTACAGGTTGCCCCTAATCCACCACATGCCTGTAATTAATCATCTCCCACATGCCCGTCTTCCACCACACCTATAATCACCCCTCCAGACTGAATACCGCCTTTTAACAGCACATAAAATCCATGGAAATCCACAACATCTGAATACATGAGGCTTCTGGGGAGCATTCCGGATCCAAACCGTAATAGCACATTTATTCATTTATTAGTGTGCTTCCTCATAGCTTTTTTTTTTTTTTTTTTTTTTGATATAGGTGAAATCCATCCAGGCTGGCCTCAAACTTGGGCCATCCCCGTGCCTCAGACTCCTGAGTTCTGGGAAGACAATTTTAGAGACAGGACAAAGTAGTTAACAAAGCCAGCTCAAGCGGACAACCCCAAATGAATAAAATGGATTAATTCCCTTTCCTCTCTCATATCCAGTTAGGTAATGTATCATATCGAAAAATCTTTCCCTCAAGCATTTCAATGTTCCCAGCACCAGAAGTGATTTCTTAATGTGACACATCTCATTTCTCTTAAATACTTCCAGAGCCGTCATTCTGTATGTAAATAGAGTTGTATTATCTCCTGCCTAAAAGGCCTCAGTGACTTCCTTGTTGCCTATAGGGGCTGCATACTCATGACCTGC
Organism: Ctenodactylus gundi; assembly: GCA_004027205.1. Classification (NCBI taxonomy): domain Eukaryota; kingdom Metazoa; phylum Chordata; class Mammalia; order Rodentia; family Ctenodactylidae; genus Ctenodactylus; species Ctenodactylus gundi. The sequence continues at coordinate 39,856 of PVKB01003903.1, read as the reverse complement.
TGTATACATTATTGACCTGCACAGATTTCAGAGAAAGATAGTTAATAACAGCATCTTAAAAGTTTGAAATTTCTCATTAATAGTTAGATTCTTGGCTTCTGATAACAGTTCTTGAAGATCCACTAACACTGGGATTAACGTTTCTGTATGACAACAGTTGGTGTTTAGATGGAGTGTGTGCTTTATTCTTTTTTTTTTTTTTTTGAGACAGGGTCTTGCTTTGTTGTCCAAGCTGGTCCTCAACTCACTGCCTAGCATAGGCTGGGCTTAAACTCAAGCATTCTCCTGCTTCAGCCTCCTGACTGCAAGGATCATAGGCATGTACCACCATGACCAGTTTATGTGATCCTGGAGAATCAAACTCAGGGCCTTGAGCTTGCAAGGCAGGCGCTTTACTGCTGACTATTTCTCCAGCCCTGGTTATTCATTATCGTATCCCTTACCCTGAGACCCTTACCCTGAGACTATTTTCACTTGCCAATTTTATTGCTTTTGTGTTGGTCATGTCCCCTCCACCTTCTTTGCCACATCTGTACCAATATTAATCTCTGTAGAAGACTGTTTTCCTAGAATTAGAATTTTTCCTGGTTATTTTAGTTTTATACTCTTAAGCTACACCTTCTCACATTTGTTGTTAATAAAGTACTCTTATGCTAGATTTATGGAGGCCTGATCTACTCATTGCAGTAGTTTGTTCAGAATGACTTTTAGCATCACATTGTTTCTAGTCATTAAGATTTCTGTTTTTTCTTTTTCAAAGCAAGGAGTTTCCCCATTTTTATTAATACATATATGTGATACATAATGTTTACAATTAACGAGTTTTGTGTGCACAAATATATCACAGCAAATTTACAATCCCTTCCCACTTTTGGCCCTTCTACATCATCCCCGTTGCTCCTAATTCCCACTGTTATACCCATTTGGTTCTACAGAATTCCTATATTGCAATATTTAACATACTTAATCTTCTGTGTATGACTCACTTCAGCAGTCAAATCACGACTCTTTAGTTCAACTTGCCACCCTGAGAATGGGCTGTAGTGACCAAATTTTGATGCCTCGTCCTCTTAGACCAGCAGTCCTTTATTGGGATATTTGCCTGAAGTTCTTTTTTTTTCCTGTATCTTACTATATCCTTGTTGAGATTATTTAACATGGCCTCACCCACCAGTCCTTATAAGAAAAGAACTCTTAACAATGGAATTCATAAGGCTAGAAAATGTGAGAAAGAAAAAGAGATGTTAACTTTCAAATTTTGTAGCTGACTACTGAAAAGTAAATGTTTGTACATTCAAAAAGACATTCTGGTTATCATTACATCAATTTTCTTAGACTACATGTACATCAAAGATTGAAAAAGTGAATTTCTGCATTAAATGAACTTACTTATTTGCTTTTTGAGTTCCCTCTCTATGAGTTCCACTATTTCTGGTCCCATGACATTAGTTTCTGGGGGCTCAGGCATTTTTGTGGGTGTCCTTTTGCCTTGTCTTCTTCCCATGTTTTTGTTGTTGAGGGACTTCACATTAAAGGCTAACCAGGAGGTTTCTTTGAATAACTAGGAGGTAGTGGGGCAGGGAGCCAAAATTTCTCTGAGTTCTGTGCTGGTAGTAGGCAGTGAGGTAGAACCTCATAATCCAATATCCTCTGAGGTGTCTTGATCACATCCAGCTCCCACAGCAAAGATCTCCCACCTGTCCTGGCTTCCCTCTCCTGAGGGTGGGGCTTTCCACCCTCAGAGGTGCCTGCACTACACCCCAGCTGTTCAAAGAGTTGGGGACCTTTCTCTTCTCACCGAAGCTGTCTCTTCTGTCAGTTTTTTCCTAGACACTGTTTTAAGTCTGACCCTGAAAGACTTGATAATGTTCTTGTGAGCTTTCTTTGACTCTATAATCAGTTCAGTTTTGGGCTCTTTTAAAAATAACTCCTGCTTACATAATTGCCTGTTATGGATGCCAAACACTGCTTCTGATCTAGACTCCAGGAGGCCTTTTCTAAGGGGAGCCCTGTTGTGTTTGTAGTATGCACTACCCACAGACTGGTTTATGGAGATTGGGGCTACCAGCTGCTGTCAGTTCCCACTTCTAGCGGATCCACTTAACTGAGTCTGGTCTCCCCATGGGCATTCCTCCATTTGTGGATGCCAGTGGCTCTCAGCTGTTTATAGCTGACTTGGGCCTACCTCCTGGGACTACTGTTTACCTCTGCTTCCTATGTTTTTTCAGGCTTTCTGTGGTCTCCTTTCGGTTGTGGGAACACTCCTTCCTTTGGTAACTACATTGAACAGGTGTTTTCTTTTTTTTTTTTTTTAATGCTGTTCTGAACTTTTTAAGTGGGTCCACTGTGCAGCTCTGTTACTCAGCCCTCACCTTGACTGAAGTCCCCAAGAAGGAGTTTAATAAGAAAATAAAGCTCTTGAGAAGTTGAGAGGGGCTCTTGAGAAGATTTCTGTTCTTACCACTTTTAGAAGTATTGTCCTTGGTCTTTGCCTTCGTAAAATAATAATTTATTAATTGGCTTATCTACTTAACCCCAGGAAATTAAGGAACTAGTGGTTAGTCTATTTGGGAGTCCAATTTATTGTTAAAATTATACTTGAGCTAAATGTAGCTATTATTACTTTTAAAATTTAAAAATAGAACCGCATGAGATTTTTCCTGCTTCTGAGCAGTATCAGAAAATTGAATGTGCTAGCTTTTAGTACTTTCAGATTCCATTTCAGTGTGTTTCATGCGTGCTTTTCTGAACAGTGTTTTCTCTTCTTCATTTTAGCTCTGTGAACCATGATCATTTTAAACCATTCTTCTAAATGCTTTGGAATCTGTGAGGTTACCCTCACCTTGCAAAATTTTGGTCACCAGTACTTTTCCCATGACTAAATCTAATATCCTTAAAATTTTTTCTCTTGTTAAGTACAAATGGCCAACAAGCACATGAAAAAGTGTTTTTCTTCACTGGCCATCAAAGAAATGCAAAGAAAAACAACATTGAGTTTTCACTTCACCACAGTGAAAATAGTTTACATCAAGAACTGAAAAAACAACATCTTTTGACTAGTGTGTAGGAAAAAAAAAAAAAACTCTTGCTTGTGGGAATGCAGTCTGGTACAACCATTATGGAAAGCAGTCTGTAGATTCACAAGAAGGCTGAAAATAGAAATTCCATTTGATCCAGTTACCACTCAAATGGGCATGCTCCCAAAAACATGTATATAGCCAAATCCTGAAAACAATCTACCTGCACGTCAGTAGAGAAATGGTTATAAAGAAGATGTAATACTTATACATAATACATATGCAACCATAAAGAAAGACAGATATGAAGCTTTTGAATGAAAATAGGGTCACCTCGAGTCAGTAATGCTCAGTGAATGGACCATGTGTACCTCTTATTACATTCACAAAAGTAACAGTATAAAGAGGCCTCAACATGAATGAAAAGGGGCAATGATCAACTAGGAAAGGGGGGAACCTCTGAAAAAGGGGTGGACAGAGATGCTTATTGATTCCCCAAATCCCATGTCTCTAATGTGCTATAAAATTTGGAATTCATGTGTATACAAATTAATAAAAAACTCAAAGATCAAAAGAAGTTTTCTCTTTTGTGGAGATAATAAGGTTTTTCTATTTTGTTTCTCAACTGTTCTCTGTTACTTTTTTTTTACTCTTTTACTCCGTGATCTTTAAAATCTCTTGCACTTATCCCCTGTGTAATGTTGGAACTGTGACAGTTCTGCAAATCAAGGTCAAGTTTTTTTTTTTTTTAAAAAAACCTTTAGACTTAGTTTAGAAGCAAGAAGAAACTGCTTGGAAATATATTAAAGTTGTGTGTGCATGTGTGTGGAGAGAGAAAATTATGCTGATCAGGAGAGTCTAGTATGAGCATATTTGGTGACCAGTTAGAAAGGGTGAGGTGGTCTTCAGGGGTATTACTATGATTGTAGATTCTAGGTCTTACTATTAAACTAATACATCCCTGGGCAGTTCAAAAGTAGTAAACATAATAATTTCTAATTATATGTGAGCCATTTTCTTTCCTAAGATATCTTAGAAACTAATGAATGGTCAGGTAAAAGTAAATAACGTTTTTTTTCTCCAGGGGTTTGGTAGAGTGCATAGAACTTTGAAAGTGAGTGAGAGAGAACCCGACTGTTGCATAAAGGAAGTGCCTTGCAGAATGTTTTATAGTTTCTGTTAGCTATAGTGCTTATTGTGCGTGCCAGCTGGTAATAATCGTATTTTTTCCTGTCCTAAAGCTTTAGGCATTGGATCTGTCTTTACAATGATTTTATAGTTGTTTGTTTCTTCAGTAGTTTTTAGATACAAGTGAACTGAGCTTCTTTATATATGAAATGAATGGAGTTAGTAGAAAGAAAATTTTTTAAAATGCAGGAGCCTGGAAGGCTAGTGATTGTTCACTGGTTATCACACAATTTTCTTGAGGCAAATGCTGTTACTTTCTTTATATTATGAGGAGACACGCTTAGAAAAGTTTGGGGACTTGCCTGAATTTATACAACTGCTTAAGTGGAAGAGTCATTTTCACTGTTTTCCAGAAAGTTGTTTTGTAATTGCCTGGCTGAGGAAAGTAAATCTAGAAAAAGGATTTTATTTTTCTGCCATAATAATATTGCCCCCAAATACCCCAGAATTGTAACTTCTTTGTTTCATGGCTTTGCTACTGTAAAAGTAGTGAGAGATGAATGTACTCACCACGGTTGTGTAGAGACTAGTGCAGTTTTTGTTAAAAAGACAAGTTTAAGAAATCAAGTATTTTGTACTTATTTTTATATTGTTTGCTATTATACATCTTATTTAAGTTGATAAATATTTGGTTTTTCTTTTCCTGACATGTTTGTTTGTTTAGTTTTACCTTTCCTCTTGCAACAGCTGCAGGGAAGTCAACATTTGTGAATATCCTTAAACGAGTTTCCGAGGATTGGGAAGTAGTTCCTGAACCTGTGGCCAGGTGGTGCAATGTTCAGAGTACTCAAGATGAATTTGAGGTATGGAAATTTTAAGTGAATAAACTGAAAATGTTTTTTCCTCACTATTTTTATTAATATACAAATGTAATACATAGTATTTACAATGAATTTGGGTGTTTTTAGTTAGAAGAACAGTATTATATAATTTCTTGGCTCCTTCCTCGTCTCAGTAAAACTTTAAAATCTAGCTTTAATCAGTATCTTTATCTGGGAGTATGTATGTACGTATGTATGTAAAGATAATGTTGAGCTGTGAATTTAAGATTTATGGACTGTTCCATATAAACAAAGTTTAAAAAGCTTTTTAGAAATTAAAATGTTTTAAAAAATGGAATTGCAAATAAAATTTCTTGAATGGCTTTTTACATTTTGATTAAAAACAAAGGAAGTAAAATAAAATACTATTCAATAACTGAATCTTACTACTTTACCTTTCAGACATTTTGTCATAAATGAAATTGTTTATGTGTTCTATTTTTTTTTTTTTTTTTTTTTTGAGACAGGATCTCACTCTGTAGTCCAGGCTGGTCCTGAACTCACTTTAGAGCCCAGGCTGAGCTCAAGGCATTCCTCCTGCCTGTCCTGTCTCAGCCTCCCAAGTATAGGCATCCGTCACTATGTCCCGCTTATGTGGTGCAGGGGGATCAAACTCGGGTACTTAGCACTTGACGTAGCGCTTGCGAGGCCAGCACTTTAATTGTTGAGCCATTCCTCCAGCTCTATGTGTTATTTCTTTGTATTGTACCATCATTGGTACTTTCTGGGCCCCACCCTTTATTTTCCCAGCACATTTCTGTACTACAATACAAATGAGTAAAAAGAGAACAAGTGTTAAATTTCATTTTTTTAATACAGAATTTTTGGTTTGTATGAGAGAGTGTGATTGTCACGATTTTCATTTCTGGAGAAATTAGAAATGAAACAAGTAAATAGTGCGCTTGCATGGCAAGCCAAGTGCCGTACCCTACACCATGTAAGCTGGGTGTGATGCCATGTGCGTTTCATTACAGAACTTGGAAGGCTGAAGCAGGAGGATTACTACAAGTTTGAGGCTAGCTTGGGCTGCAGAGCAAGACCCTTCTCAAAAAATTAAGTTAGTAAAAAAGACAAATCTTTACAAGTGGAAATGGGCGCTTTTTAGAAAGTTACTTTTTTATCTGAAGAGGACAGAAGATTGAGAAAATGTACTTTTCAAAATTGTTGGAGGATTTCAAGGACTGATAATTCAATATTTAAAATGTAGACCTCGTACAAGGAGGAGTCACTGACAAGGTACCTCAGAGACTTTGAGGATATATTTACTGTTTTGAATAAGTAAAAGTCATACTCTGGTTTCTCTTCAGATCATATAAACCTTGAATAAGTGAAAGTTTTACTTTATGTAACTCTTTGCTTGTCAAACATAGTTTAGACCTGGGACCCTATTAAGTATAAATTATTGTTTTATTTGAATATATGTGTGAATATATATAAATATTTTATTTGAATATATATGCTACACATTCATTTGTGTGTTGATTAATACAACTTGGGAAATTTGTGCCCATACCTGTCACTTTTTGACCTCCTTTTATTCCTCCCCCTTGCTGGCCTTCCCCCATCCCATTTACCTCTTCCCTTGCTTGTAAGATCTCTTCCCATATCTGAGCAGCCTATTTCCCTTTTTCCTGTCTTCTGTCTTACATTTTATTCTTCTGGTTGTTTATACTTGACATCCATATATAAAGAGTACCATGTAATACTCATTGTCTGTCTTCTTGTTTCTGTAGGACCTGGAGTTACATCATTAGATTACTTATTTGAGATTCCTCTGTTTTTTTACTATGTGCATTTACAGCTATAAATTTTCTTCTTAGTGCTGTTTTCATTGTGCCTCAGATTCTGGTATGATGCTTTCCTTGTCTTTTGACTTTAGGAAGTTCTTGATTTCTTTCCTGATTTGTTCTGTGTCTTAGTTACTTTTTCATCTCTGTGAGTCAATACCTGACATCCACAATTTAGGGAGGAAAGATTTATTGTAGCTTAACAGTTTTAGAAGGTCATAGTCCATTCACAGGTGGCAGCTGGAAAATGGTAGGAACTCATGGCAGGGTGGGAGCAGAAGTAGGGCCAGAGCCAGAGCTCCAGCAGTGCAGGTCTTTACATCATGGTGGAAGAGAGAGACTGGGAGAAAGGACGGATCAGTACTCACCCCTCTAGGTCAAGTCCACACCTCTGCCCCTTCCAGCCAGGTCTCACCTCCCAACCCTACACAGTATCCATAGGAAGATGAGATTTTTGGGGGACACTCCAAATCCAAACCACCACATTCTGTGATCCAATAATGTATTATTTAATCTCCCATGTGTTTGTATGATTTCAATACCAAGTCTGTTAATTTCTAGTTTCATTTTACTAAAATCTGTAAGTATGTAGAAAACTATTTCAATTATTTTGTATTTATTTAAGCATGTTTTATGTCTAAAGATATGGTTTAATTTGGAAAAAGTCCCTGTGCTGCTGAGAAAAAAGTGTGTTCTGTTGATGTTGGGTGGAACAGTCTGTATATCCTGAACTTAAGTTAGATTTTTCAGATTTTTTACTTCTCTACTAAATATTAATCTTATATTGCCTCATTTACCTCAGCTAGCTTTTTGTGTCTTTCATATACTCAGTTAGTTGTGTATTCACTAGGACCATTGTTTGTTTAGCAAATTTCTCTGTAAGTTTGCTGATTGTTACTTACATTTCCTTAAGAATGAACTGTTAGTATAACCAACTACCCTACATGATTTTTGACTGTCTTGAAAGGAAGTCCTTTTCTTCTATTCCACTATTTCAGAGTCCATGACACTAGCTTCTGGAACTAATCTGCACGTGTGTTACTGCCTTGTCTTCCCATGATTTTGTTGCTGAGGGACTTCACTTTAATGGCCTAGGTGAGAAGCTTCTTTAAACATGTATGTGTGTGTGTGGTGGGACCTGAAAGTCCCCTGAGTTCTGTGCTGAGAGTAGATGGTGAGGGGGACTTAACAATCTCATGGTCTCCAAAGTGTCTTATTCTCACCAGCCACCTCAGCAAAGCTCTTCTGTTTGTCCTGGCTTCCCTTCCCCTAGTGTGGGGCTCTCTGCCCTCTGAGGTGCTCTTACTACCACCCAAACTGTTTAGGAAATAGTTTGTCTTTCCTCTCTGCGACTGTCCCTTGTGCCAATTCCTTCCTGGGCACTGATTAGGAGTATCCCCAAATTCCCTGATGTGTGGCCTGTCCGTGGCTTTGTTTACCCTGAACAGTTTGTATTTTGGCTCTTCTCAAGATGACTCTTGCCTGTGTTACTTCCTAGTGTGGCTTCCAAGTGCTCCTGCTCTGGAGCCAGTCTCCTAAGGTCCAGGAGGCCTTTTTAACGGAAAACTTGCAGTGTCTTTGCAGCTTGCGCTACCCTGGGACATGTTTCTGGAGGCTGGGGCTACCAGCTGCTGTCAGCTCTCCTGGTTCCTGGCTCTGGGCTTACCTTGGACTGAGGCTGATGGGTGCTAACAGTGACCTTTTGCAAGTTCCCTTGCGCGGCTTCCCAGGCTGGCATGTTCTTCAGTCTCTGATGTGTCTAAAGGGTTCCCAACCTTCCTGTGGATTCTTTCAGTTCCTGGAAATCTCCTAGCAACTTTGATTACATTTGAGAAATTCAAATAAGAGATGTATGATTCCATATGCTTTTTTTTGATAAAAACTGAAAACAAAATTTATTAACCTTACCATTTTAAAGTATATATAACTTAATAGTGTTATATTTTACATTCTTAAGAAGTGAATCTACAGAACTTTTGCAGTTTTTGAAACTAAAACTCAATTCCAAATAAGCAGCAACTCTTTTGTTCCACTTATTAATCTTTGATAACTACTGTCAGTTTGCTATATCTCTGAATCTGACAACTTTAGATACCTCATAGAAGTGGAGTTATGTAGTATATGTCCTTCAGTTTATTTCACTTAGCATAATATCTTATGTTCTGGTTTTTTAATAAATAGAAATATTTATTTAGAAATGAAAAAGTACCTATTTTAATGGTCATAAAGAGGGAAAATTTTTCCAAATGGAAATTAACATTGAAAAATATGATTACAATTAAAACCTACTAATAAGAACCATGTTTTAAATATATAGCTGAGCTGAATCTAATGTTCTTTGTTCTTACAGAATTTCTTTTGATCTTCCTCTTTATTGTTGAGTTACTCTAGCTTCAGAAAGTTTCAGACTTGTGCCCATTATGTGTGTAACAAGCTTGTTTTAATTTTCCTTATGTACTCTGTTTTCCTGTTTCAGTATTATTCACAGTACATAACAAATGTATTAACAGAAGTTGAGCTTCCTTAATCTGACAACTTGAAATGGAAAATACTATGAAATCTCGAGTGATAGTGCTGACATGACACCACAGGTGGAAAAGTCCATATCTGACCTTACGTAAAGGGTTGCAGTAAGAACACAGGCACACCAAAAATATTATATAAAATTATATTGAGGTTATGTGTGTAAGAATGCACATGAAACACATGAATTTATGTTCAGACTTGGTTTTCATCCTCAAGATATGATGTATATGCAAATATTCAAAATGCAAAAAATTCTAACATCTCAAACAGTTCTAGTTCCACTTTTTTTTTTTTTTTTGAGACAGGGTCTCACTCTGTAGTCCAGGCTGATACTTAATTCACTATGGAGCCCAGGCTCGCCTCGAACTCATGGCAATCCTCCTGCCTCAGCCTCCCAAGTGCTGGCATTACAGGCATGTGCCACCATACCCGCCTTACGTGGTGCTGGGAGTCGAACTCAGGTGGTTGGCACTTCATGTAGTGTTTGCTAGGCAAGCGCTGTAACCACTGATCCATTCCTCCAGCTCCAAGTTCCACATGTTTTGAATAAAGGGTACTCAAACCTGTGTTTTTCAAATGAAATGGAATTAAATTCACTTTTGATAGATTTTATTAAATGTATTGGTAAGGTAGGCTTCACCTGGCCCTTGCTTTTGTAATAAACTCTGAAATCTCTGTAGTTCAAGATAATAAAGGTTTGTCAGTAGTACAGTATGTTTCTTGGTGAGTGGCATACAGTGCAGTGATTCAGAGACTTAGACCACATTCTCCCCTCTTACCCCTTTTTCTGATTCTGGGAATGGAATCCAGGACCTTTACGCTGAGCTACATCCCCAGCTGGTTTTTCATTTTTGGTTTTGAGACAGTGTCTTGCGAAGTTCTCAGTTGCCTTGGCTGGGCTTGAACTTGGATCCTACTGTCTAGCCTCCCAGTGTGTGTTCATAGGGCATTCACTTACAACTTTTAATACAATCTATTTTTTTCTGATTAAGAGGAACTGATGTGGGTCTCTACATATTCGGTTGTCAAAGAAGGAAAAAGAACTGAAAAATTTTTATGGGAACTGAAAATTAATAGCAATTTGGGCTAAGATCACAAAGCATCTTAACTAATTCAAGCCTGATATTTTTAAGTTTAGATAGAAGAGCTTCTGCTATCATGATCACTAAATTCTTTTCATATATTCTTCAGTGAATATTCATAAACTTGTCTTTACATGGAGACTAATTTTAAAAATTCCATGCTTTAGTAAGATAGGAAAATAAAATGATACTTTTCTGATGAAAATAATTTTATATGAATATTTTGGTTGAGTCAATAAACTTTATTTAGCTAGAAAAATTCAACTATGAAACATTTTCTTTTGGAGAATCCTGGTTAAATGGAAAAATCAGTAAATGATTACATTAACAGATTATGAATTGGAAGCAGCTTGTGAAGGCAACTAACTAAACCTTTACTTCAGTTTATCATCTTTCCAAAGTGTCTTCTAAACAATCTTACTTTTAGCTTTTGGCATCATGTCCTTTTATGGTTTTAAAAAAATTTTTGAAGAACATTCACCTTATTAGGAAGTTTGTAATTTTAAGTTCCTTGCCTTTAAGTGCCATATGTTTGAAGTTTTTAGTTCTTAACTGAGTCTTTGAGATCAGTTGCAGTATTGATATTTCTGGATTTTATTTTTCCAAGGGAAAAACTACTTTGAGCATCAACTCCCAGAAGCATTCTGGTGTATTTGTTTGGGCTGGGATGTGATTAAAATTTAAACTACTGGATTTTATTCTTAGAATGCTAATATATAAGTTTAAATATTTTGAATAACTTTTGTATGTGCTTTTATGTAACCTAACCTACAAAAAGGCTTGTGATGCATCCTTTGTCCAACCTAATAACCTATGAAGGCAGATCAGTTAATTCATTTAACCCCTGAGCTATTCTTCCAGCCCTCATTTTATTTAATTCATTTAAAAATACCAACAAAAGACTTATAGCATATTGATATAACATTTATATGGAAAATAGCTTTTCTCCAAAATTAAAAAGTAACTTGGAAAAGTGGTGTCATTTCTCATTTTAAAAATGTCTTCCATGTCTGATGACAGCAAAAACTGATTCTCATATTTGTTTTGACTTTTAAACTGTTGCAGTGTCACATGTCATATAGCTTCTGGAGAACTATTCATGAAAGATTGAGGAGGAAAACAGCACTTAGTTTTCTCTTTTAGTGTTTCTGCCATGAAATGAGTTTGTTTTTTTAATTCCTTGAAGACTTATCAAAGTGATCTCAGGAATCCCTGGGATTCACCTATCATCCTTTGAAGAAACTGCTCATTTGTACAGACTAAATAAAAAGAGCTCTTGAAATCTAAAACTTCTGTTAAATGACATCTAAAAGTAATTCTTTCATGTCATTTGATATGTAATAATGACTGCTTTAAAGCAAACAAGTACACAGTTTATTCTGAGCCAAATTTGAGTGACCATGGCCAGGGACCATGGATTCAGGTTCATGTTATACCAAGGGAAAACTTTGATAGCCACATAACAATCAAAGCTGTAAGTTAATACACTTGTCTGGTAATTGATAGGGTATTGTGTAGGTGAGCAACAGCAAAAGTGGAAATCTTTTCCATAGATTTCAGGTCTTTTAGCCTTAGGGGTTGTGGAAGCTAGAGATCTGAGCTTTCTTACACTTTCTGACACCTGTCAATTTCTTTTTCTTTTCTTTCCCTTCCTCCTTCCCTCCCGCCTGCCTGCCTGCCTGCCTGCCTGCCTGCCTGCCTGCCTTCCTTCCTTCCTTCTTTCCTTCCTTCCTTCCTTCCTTCCTTCCTTCCTTCCTTCCTTCCTTCTTTCCTTCCTTCCTTCCTTTAACAGGGTCTTGCTCTGTAGTCCAGGTTAATCCTGAGCTCACATATGTAGTCCATGCTGGCCAGGAACTCAAAGCAATCGTCCTGCCTCAGCCTCCCGAGGGCTGGAATTATGGCACGAGCCACTATGCCTGGCTAATTTTTATGTGGTGCTGGGGAACTGAACCCAGGACTTCTGCATGCTAGTCAAGCACTTTCACCACTGAACTATGTCCCCAGCCCAGGATTTTGTTTTCTGTGGGAGCTGGGCCCCAGTGTTTTGTGTACTAACAAACACTCTTACCGCTATATAAAGCTATACTCTTAGCTTCATTTTAGAGGTTTTACCATAATGGTAATGAGAATGTTACGTCAGATACAAAGTTAAAAGTAAACTGACTGAGAACCCAAGATAATTTTGACTTTCAACCTGCGATGTAGTTCATTTCTCTGTAATCATAATGTTCTTAGCCATGGTCACACAGTCTGTAGGGTCTTTTAATATGTCGGTACTGCTTCCTCAGAGAGAGCCTCATTTCCTCATCATCTCTAGTCTGTGGTGGTTTCTAATCGCCTTGTACTTTTTACGTTATGTTAAAATTAGGAGTCAGACAAAGCTTGTATATTGCGTTTGGTTAATATGTCTTTTAAATTTTAACCTGTTGGTTGCCTCTTTTTTTTTTTTTCTTAGCAATTTTTTTGTTGAATAAACGGAGTCACTCTATACAGTTTCCCTTATTCTGGTTTTGGCTGTTTTTTGGCTGAGTATATTTGTAATAAAATTTAACATGTTTCAAGTTCTCTTCAGTTTCTGAAAATTTGTCTTGAGAACTCCACCGAGTTCCAGTCTTTTTGGCAAGATTGTTAGATGGTGATGTGTTCTAGGACATTTCCCTTTACCATTCATTACACGTGGAAAAGATGTCTTCTGTGATGTTAAAATTGATTATCATGTCAAGTGTTGTTAACCTAATTCATCCATGGGAAACAAAAGCAGAGAATTCACCCAGCAGGGCAATCTAGTAAGAAAAAGGGAAGGAAAAAGGTTTTTCTTAACTCTTCTCTAATGATCTATTGCTAATTATTGCCTCAATGTAATAAAGTGTTGTAAAGGTGATAACTTTTAGTCTTTTGAATTTATTACCTGGTATTTAGTAATCATTTACCTATTGCTTCATTACCCGAAAAATATTTCTACAGAAAAAGCTAGAGTAAAATGCTCAATTACCTATTTTTTCTCTTTACCTGTGAGTTTCCAGAATACTTATATGTTGCCTTAACAGTCTCAGAGTGTTTCTGTTATTTTGAAGTATTAGAGATACACAGGCTTTGGTCTGTTGCTGCTTTTGATTGCTGAGTCTGTCTTGTCTCCAGCCAGAAAGAGAAGCTGCTTAAGTTGCCTCCTTTGCCTTTTGCCCACTTTGGGTAGTTTCTGCTTGTTTCCTTAGAACAAGATTTGTGAAGCTCCTTTGTACATATTCCTTTTTTTTTTTACAGTAATTTTACTGTGTTAAAAAATTCACGACATAAAATTTAACTTTTTTTGGTAAATACATAAATTCCAAATTCTCTAACACTTTAGAACCATGGGGCTTGGGGAATCAGTGAACATCTATATCCACCCCTTTTTCAGAGGTTTATTCCTTTTCTGTCTGACCATTGCCTCACTTTCTTCCCTCCCATTCATGTTTGGGCCTTTCTCTGTCATCATTTTTGTGCATTTCATAAGAGGGACACCCACCATTTTGTGCTTGGTCCATTCCACCTGAGCATTATTGACTCCACAGGGCCACATTTTTGTTCAGATGCTTCATATCTGTCTTTATGCCTGCATAGCATTCCACTGTATATAGATACCACATTTTCTTTAACCATTTCTCTATGGATGGGCAGGTAGGTTCTTTCCAGGATTTGCTATTATGAATTGTGCTGCTGTAAACATGGATATGCCTGTGTCTTTTTGGTATGTTGACTTTATTTATTTATTTATTTATTTTTTTGGGGGGGGGGGACATGCCCAGTGGAGCAGTAGCTGGATCAAATGGAATTTCTAATTTCAGCTTTCTCGTGAATCTCCAGACTGCTTTCCATAATGGTTGTGCCATATTGCATTCCCACCCGCAGTGGAGTAGAGTTCCTTTTTTTCTGCACCCTCACCAACAGTTGTTTTTTTTTTTTGAGTTCTTGGTGTAGGCCATTCTTATTGGAGTGAGGTGAAATCCCAGTGTTGTTTTTATTTGCATTTAATTGATGGCCAATGAAGAACAACACTTTTTCCTTTCATATGCTTCTTTCCTGTCCCTGTGTCTTCTAGTGTTTCACTTATTTTGTCTTCTAGTAAGTTCAGTGCTTCTGTTTTGATGTCCAGTTCTTTGGTCCATTTTGATCTGATTTTAGTTTGTGGAGAGAGGGTATGGGTCTAGTTTCATTCTCCTGTATGTGGAGATCTAGTTTTCTCAGCACCATTTGTTGAAGATGCTGTCTTTTCTCCAGTGGATTGTCTTGGCCTCTTTGGCAAAGATCAATTGACTGAGGGTGTTTGGGTTTGTTTCAGTATCCTCAGTTCTGTTCCACTGGTCCTCTTGTCTGTTCTCATACCAGTATCATGTAGAATTAATCACTGTTCATTTGTCATATTTTCTGAAGTCTGAATTGTGATTCCTCCAGCGTTGCCCTTGTTACTCAGAATTGCTTTAGAGATTTTGGGTATTTTCTGGTTCCTTATCAATTTTAATGTTGTTTTTTCTAGTTCTATGAAGAATGTAGTTCATACTTTGATTGGTATTGCACTGAATCTGTATAGTAGCTTTGGGAGTATGGCCATTTTAACAATATCCAGGCACATGGGATGTCTTTCCGTTTTCTAAAGTCCTCTTCAATCTCGTTAGGGTTTTGTAGTTTTCTTTGTATAGGTGTTTCACCTCTTTAATGATGTTTATTCCTAAGTATTTTATTTTTTTGTTGTTGGTATTATGAAGGGGTTGTTTTCTTGATTTCTTTCTCTTTGGATTTGTTATTGTTGTATAGGAATACTATTGATTTGTGGGTATTGATTTTATAACCTACTTTGCTAAATTTATTCATTAGTTCTAAGAGACTTTGGGTGTAATTTTTGGAGTCATCTGTGTAGAGCCCAAAATTGTCATGTCATCTGCAAATAGGCATATCTGCTTTTTCCCTTTTGATGTGTATTCTTTTTATTCCTTCCCCTTGCCTAACGGCTCTTGCCAAAATTTCAAGCACTATGTTGAATAGTAAGGGTGATGGTGGGCACCTAGTAAGCCTGAGGCATGAGAAGGTCCAGTCCCACGGGCTTCCAGGTGCAGGCAGTTGGGTGCTGGTGACTACCTGGATGCCTCTGATGCACACAAAAGGGACAGGGCATGAGAAGGCCCAGTCCCACCTGCTCCCACGTGTAGGCAAGGGAATGCTGGCAATTACCTGGGTGCCTTGGTTGTGCAGTAGGGATGGGGCATAAGAAGGCCCAGTCCCTCCGGTTCCCAGATGTAGGCAGTGGGGTGCTGGCTACTAGTTGGATGTTTCCAGCACTCAGGACAGGACTTGAGAAGGCCTAGTCCTGTGGGCTACCACGTGTAGGCTGTGGGGTCTACATTTCATTTTCCACACCTGGAATTAGGTACAGATTATCGTACAGTGGAAAATAGTATTTTAGAGATCAGAGTCTAGGATATTTGTGCTTATTCGTGTTTAGTTGGACAGAACTAGGGAAACATTTTTTTATTTATATATATGTTCACAGTAGTTATCCAGAATAATGGGTGTCATTTTGGCATATTGGTACATGCATGTAGCTTAGTTTGATCATTTCTGTTGCCATGCCCACCTTATCTCTCCCTCATTATTGCCCCCTTCTTCACTAATAGTGTCCCTTTCATGGAAAACTATATTTTATAGAAAGGAAAATAGTTAATGAGTTCTGGATGCTGTTTGCATTCAGATGTAAGATTATAGAATCTTTATTGACTTTTATACATTTGCATTTTTATCAACATTGAAAATATTAGTTCTAGCAATGGCGTTATTTTTGCTAAATTTTGAGGATCTATTCTGTCACATTAAAAGATTGAATTTATCAACTCAAATACTTACAGTAGCCAGGCCACTGGCTAGATACAGACAATCCCTTACTCAGTTCAAGTAAGCTTTTCAACTTTCTGATGGAGTGAAAGTGATGCACATTTAATAGAAACTTATTCCTAGTTCATGTTTCTGAGGTTGGTGGAATATGGTGTGATACTTGTCTGTGGTGCTGGGTAGCACTAATGAGCCACAGTTCTGACCTACCACAGGATCATGAGGATACAGAACTGATCTTTAACATTCTGTGTTGCTAAATTATGATGTTTGGCAGGATAGGTGTATTCAATACATTTTTAATTTATGATATTTTCAGCTTATGATTAGTTTATCCAGTGTAACCCCCATGTAAGTCACTGTAGGTCAGGATCTGTTAAAGAATCATCAGGGAATAGCAGAGGCTGATAAATTGGGGTGCATATAGCCCCGTAATGGAAGCATGTGAGACTTGCCTCTAGCTGATTTTTGCCAAGAAGAAATAGCATGTAATATTGCTGAATTTTTCACTTTTTAAAAGATAGACATCCTTCTACATATTCACAACTATTTCAGATTTTTAGAAAGCTTCATTGTAGCGAAAAAATTTTTCTTCATGGGTTGTTAGTTTGTCACCTCTTGTGAGAAAGATTCCTTCAGACCTCAAGTAACCATCTTATTAATCACCTTGTTTTTGCTAATTATGATAGTTATTTATGCAGCTTCTCTTTTGAGCTTTTTAAAAAGTTAAAATAATCCTGTTGATCATTAACTTTGCTTCTTATTTCTTTTTGCAAATTCAAAATAGGAACTGACGACGTCTCAGAAAAGTGGTGGGAATGTTCTTCAGATGATGTATGAGAAACCAGAACGGTGGTCTTTTACCTTCCAGTCATATGCTTGTCTCAGTCGAATACGTGCTCAGCTTGCGTCTCTCAATGGCAAGCTGAAAGATGCAGAGGAGCCTGTATTGTTTTTTGAGCGGTCTGTGTATAGTGACAGGTATATATAAATGGCTTATGTTACTACTTACGCTTTGGAGTCTTGGCATAGAACTGGGCATCTTTTTTTTCCCTTTTTTTTTTTTCTTCTAGAAATCATGTAGCCCTAGAGGCAAAACTGGGAATTTGAGATAGAAAATGACATTTAATATACTCAGTATTCTGGTACATATAGCATTGGAAATGCTAATGTTTATGTAATGTTTATCTCTAGGTTCCATGGAAACTTTAAACAATAAGGTTGACTAACTAAAATTTGCAGAGAAGTTTTTGTTCCCACACCAGCCCTTTTGAAATTCTTACTAGCTTTGGTTAAGTCTGGCTTTATATTGTATTAGACTTTTGTCTGGAGCAAAGGGATAGAAACTAAGAATACCTTAGAATTGCATTGCTTATTCTAGGATGCTTTTGATCTCTGAGGTTACCTAAGAATAAAAGTTCTCAAATTTTTTTCTTTGGACTTTTTTTCATTTGTCAGTATTGAGGAGTTCAAATAACTTTGTGCCTTATTTATATTTATGTAATTAGAAATTAAGATGGAAACTGGGCCTCGTGGTTCACATTTATCCCAGCTTTTGACAAGCTGAGGCAGGAGAATTGCCAGTTTGAGACTGTAGAGTCAGTTTAAGGCCAGCCTGTGTAACGTAGCAAGATCCTGTTTCAAAAAAACAAATTTTAGGTTAACATAGATGTCATACTTTTGATAAATGCATTTTTTAAAACAAAAGATAGAGAATAGCATTAGTTTACATTTTTGCATATCTGTTTAATAACTTAATAGAAGACAGCTAGGTTTTTATTTATGTTTTAATATTTAATCTTTTATACATTCTTTTGGTTGAAATGTAGAAGTATATGAAGTAATCTGGCTTTTCCAGAACCTCTGGAAGGATCTCAGGCACTTCCTGAAGTCTTCATATGACAAGAACACTTTTCCTATAGTTGGAGAAACTTTTTTTTTCTTCTGTCCAGAGCAGTGTCTGTCAAAGGATTTGGGAGAATGTTTTGTTCTTCTGATAGGTCCATTTACTCTTTTTTCTTTGAAATTATACATGTACTGCCTCTTTTTCAGGTATATTTTTGCCTCTAATTTGTATGAATCTGACTGCATGAATGAGACAGAGTGGACAATATATCAAGATTGGCATGATTGGATGAATAACCAATTTGGCCACAGCCTTGAATTGGATGGAATTATTTACCTGCGAGCTACTCCAGAGGTGAGACAAAATAAAGTTTTGTTTGTACTGTTGAAAATTTAAAGTAATATTTAGAAATCTTTGAAGTGGTATGTACTAAAGGCAGTTTAACTTCAACTCTCCAGCTCCTCACCTTCTGCATCTTGACATATACAGAAGTATTCTATTTTCTCAGCAAATCAGAAGTCCAGACTTGGCAGGTTTAGCCTGAACTACATAGCTATGTATCTACACAGCTTAAGCCTTCTCTGTTCTACCTTAGCTCTTTTTTTTTATTTTTCATTTTTATTTGTTGCTGTTATCCCATCACAAGTAGAATTAGGAGCTTGCTCAAACAACTTTTAAAATATAGGCTTCATGAGTTAAGACTGGATATTTTAATTACTGTTAAATTTGTAGTGTCTGGAACCAGATCTTGGTATGTAGTAAGAGCTCAGTAAATATTCGCTGAGTGAGTGGGAAAGCTGATGGAAGTTCATTTCAAAAAACTTCTTTTATGGTTGTTGTTGTAATTTGGTATGCGGGAATAGTGGCAGCTACAGTAAAGAAGGAACATTGATCCTGAGTGTGGTGGTGCACAGCTGTAATCCCAGAACTCCAGGAGTTTGAGGCAGAAAGATTACAAGTTCTAGCCGAGCTTAGTCAATTTGGTGACTTAGTGAAACCCTGCCTCAAAGTAAAGAATAAAAATGAGTTGGGGGTATAGTTTTGTGCATAGTCTGGGTTTAATTTCCAGTACAGATGGGAGTGGGAGAGAGAGAAAAAGACAGAGACTCTGAGACTTGAAGACTTGCCGTATGTAGTTCAGGGAGACCACCTGAGAATATGCCTTTCATGACAAGTTTTAAACAGCTTCTCTATAATGACTGTGGAAAGATGAGCTGTATATACCTTTTATAAGATTAACCTAAATAGTTAGATCTTACAATTAATAGGAAGCTCTCTTATTTTGATGCTTGTATTTTCCCATAGTTTCTTTTTTTTTTCCTCAATATTTTGCTAAGCTGCAGGTAGTTCTGATGATTGTGTCATGACTTCTGGCATGAAATCAGAATATTGTGGTAATATTAAAACTAAATTTTCAAGGAAACTAGGTTTCTGATGTTCTTGGATGAGTTTGCACCTCTTCTCATATCAGGAAAGCCAGAATTTAGCAGTTACAATTTTGAAATTCACCTTTGCCTTTGTAAAGAATTATTTTTTATATTTCTTACTTATTTTTAAAAATTGACATATCATTTCCCTTTCTCCTTCCCATCTTTTTACCTTCCCTTCCCTTTCCACAGTGTCCATCTTCTTACTTTCTTACACATCTTTCACATTTTTTATGTTTTGGTTTTCTCATATTAGAGAAGCCATATGACATTTAACTATAACTTTCTGGGTCTGATTCTTTTCACTGAGTATAATGTTTTAAAGGTGCATCCATTTACCTACAGATGACCCAAATTTATCATTCTTTATGGCAGAGTAATACTTCTTTGTGTACATATAGCATATCTTCTTTATCCAGTCATCTATCTGTACTTAAGACACAGTAGCTTCTTCCAAGATTTGTCTATTATAAACTGTGCTGCTTTAAACATGGGTATGCCTGTATCACTATAATATGATGACTTTAATTCTTTTGGGAAGATACCCAGAAGAGGTATAACTCAGTCAAATGGAATGTCAGTGGTCAGTATTCTGAGGAATCTCCACACTGCTTTCCAGTGTGGTTGTACCACTTTGTAGTCCCACTAACATTGTAGGAGGGTTCCTTTTCCTCACAGCCTTGCCAGCGTTTGTTGTTTTATGAAATCTTGGAGCAGACATTCTTACTGGCATTAGATAGAACTTCAATATAGTTTTAATTTGTATTTCTCTGATGGCTAAAGATGTTGAACATTTTTTATGTATTTAGTGGCCATTTGGACTTCTTTGGAGAGTTGTTTATTCATTTCAGATTTCTGTTTTTTTTTCACTGGGTCCTTTATTTGCGGGTGCGGGGTGGGGGGGGGGGTCTAGTTTTTTCCGGTGCTTGGTATATTTCTGATAATAGTCCTGTCTGAAGAGTAGCTGGTGAATGTTTTTTCCTATTCTGTGGGTGCTCTCTTCACTTTGTTGATTGTTTCCTTTGTTGTGCAGAAGATTTTTAAATGTAATATAGTCCTATTTGTCAATTCTTGGTATTATCTCCTGTGCTTTGGGTGAGATAATCCTTGCCTATGCGCATGTCTTTGAAAGTTTCACTTACTTTTTCTTTTAAGAAGGTCAGTGTTTCCGTTTTGATGTCTAATTTGATCCATTTTTATTTAATTTTGGTGCATGGTGAAAGTTGTGGGTCTAGTTTCATTGTTTTGCATATGGTTAGCCAGTTTTCCCAGCACCACTTGCTAAAAAGGCTGTCTTTACACCAGTATGTATTTGCGGCCCCTTTGTTGAAGATCAGATGGCCGAAGGTACTTAGGGATGTTTCTGCATTCTAAATTCTATTCCATTGATCCACCTGTCTGTTTTTGTGCCAGTACTATGTCGTTTTTATGACTGTTGTTATGTAATATAATTTTATATCTGGTATGTGATCCCTTCTGCTTTTTGTTGTTGTTGTTGTTGCTTAGGATTGTTTTGGCTATTCTTGGCCTCTTGTAGCTCAATCTACATTTTCAGTTTATTTTTTTTTCTAGTTCTGTAAAAATTACTGCTGGTGCCTTGATTGGGTTGCACAGAATCTTCTATCAGTTTAGGTAGTATGGCCATTTTGACACTGTTGGTTCTGCCTATCCAGGAACAGGAGATGTTTTTACATTTTGTAAAATTTTCTTGGATTTCCTTTTTCAGAGTAGAGCTATACTTTATAGAAGTCCTTCCCTTGCTTGCTTAGATACTTCGTTTTCTTTGAGATGACTGTGAATGGAATTGTTTTTCTAATTTCTCTGAGTTTTCGTTGTTGCTGTGGAGGAATGCTACTGATTTTTGTGTATTGATTTTATATCCTTCAACTTCGCTGAATTTGTTTGTTAGATCTAAGAGTCTTCTGGTAGTTTTTGGGGTCCTCTATGTAAAGAATCATGTCATCTTCAAATAAGCTAGTTTGATTGCTTCCTTTCCTGTGTGTATACCTTTTATTCCAGTCCCTTGCCTGATTGCTCTGGTTAAGGTTTCTCGAGTACTATGTTAAGTAGGAGTGGTGAGAGTGGACATCCTCGTCTCTTTCCTGATTTGAGTGGAAATGTTTTTTGTTTTTTCCCATTTAGGATGAGGTTGTCTGTAGGATTGTCATAAGTTGTTTTTATTAGCTTGAGGTAGAGTCCTTCTATACCTATTTTCATCAAGCGTTTTTAATTAAGAAAGTGTGTTGTATTTTGTCAAAGGCTTTTTCTGCATCTATTGAGATGATCACATGTTTTTTGTGCTTCCTCTTGTTGATGTGATACATTACATTAATTGATTTGCATATGTTGAACCAGACTTACATCCCTGGTATGAAGCCAACTTGGTCATGGTGTATGATCTTTTTAATAATTTGTTGCATTCTTTTTGCAAATGTATTGTGGAGGATTGTATTAGTTTGGGTTCTTACAGAAGGCAGAATTTACAGAAGTTATATCAAAAAGTATCTGTTTGGAAGGCTTACAAGTCTGAAGCCAGAGACAGTCCAAGATGGCGTGAATATGCGAGAGCTGGAGTGTCCAATGGCTGCTCAGACATGAGGTAGAACACCTGTTTGGGACCACAGGACAGCCGGAGGGAGTTGGCTGTGAATCTCAGTTGTTCAAAGGACAATGGTGAAGAGACTGAAGATCATTGATGACCAGACAGGTGAAGGTCAAGACTGGAGTGAATTTGTGATGAAGATCTGTGGTGTTGAGTGAGTTGGCATCCTAGACAATTGCAAAGATGAGAAGTTCTCCATAGGAAAAAGCTCTAATAATCGTCTTCCTTCCTTTTACACAGTTTGAGTTCCCAGTTGGGCCTTCCGTATCTGGATGAGTATTCTTCCCTCATTCACTGTCCCACCAGTCACTCACCTGAGTCTGATCCAGGCTGGTTCCTGATTGCTTAATCTAGGTGGGGTTCCTAAACCCTGATTCAGGCATGGTTCCTGATTGGGTCAAGTTGATGATCACAAGGATTTTTGCATCAATATTCACTAAGGAAATTGGCCTGTAGTTTTCTTTCTTCATTGGGTCTTTATCCAGTTTGGGAATCAAGATGATACTTGCTTTCAGGAGTTCGGCAGTATTCCCTCCTTTTCAATTTCATGGAAGAGTTTAAGGAGCACTGACACTAACTTTTCCCTAAAAGTTCTTTTTTTTTTTTAAACAATGAACTTGAATATTTTGTGTGTGTGTATATATATCTCACATCAACTTTACAATCTCTTCCCATTTTTGGTCCTTCCACACTCTCCTCATCCCTCCTGAGTCCCACTGTCATACCATGTGGTTTTACGGAATGCCTGTATTCTGGGTTTTCCAAATCAGAGAAACCATACGATACTTAATATATTTAATCTTCTGCCTCTTACTCATTTCACTCAAGTCACTACTCTTCTTTAGCTCAGCTTCCTATTGCCTAGAATGGGCTACAGTGGTCAAATCTTGATATATCTTCTCTGAGTCCAGCAGATCCCGTTATTGGGATATTTGCCGAAAGTTCTTTTTTTTTTTTTGGTTTATCTTCGTTGAGATTCTTTAACCTGGCCTCACCCACTAGTCCACACAAGAAAAGAACTATAACAGTGAAAATCATAATGCTAGAAATTGAGAGAAAGAGAAGTTAAATTTCAAATGCCTTAGCTGAGTACTGAAAGGTAAATGTTTGAACATTCAAAAGGTTATCATTACATCAATCAGTTTTCTTAGGATAAACATATCAAAGACTGAATAAGTGAATTGCTTCAATAAATGATCTTAAGTCTATATTGAACTGCTACATTAAATGAACTTAAATCTATATCACATAAGTGTACTTAAAACAATGGATATGATGGCATACTTAGTTATTTCAGAATTCCATAACTTTCATAACTTATTTACTTACATTTCACTAATTTCTAATATTTTCCCAGATTTGGTTTATCATTTTACCTACCTATCCATCTATAATTTTATGCATACATATTTTTTAAAGATTTTATTCCAGTTCCCCATGTTGAATGTAATTATTCTGTTTTGCAGACTAATATACTATTATAAATAATAGTTATGTGGGGGAATTTCACAGATTTTATAAAACACCTGGTACTGTTTTAGAAGTATATCAGTCAAATGATTCAACTACCAATCTACATTTTTGTTACACTTTCTTTTTACATGTTGTTTTTCCTCCATTTTAGTGCTGCTTATCTTTCTGCCTCTCTCAAAGAGGATAAACTTACACCCAACATCAAAAAAGTGAATTGCTACATAAAAGGAACTTAAGTTTGTATCAGTTTGCTACATTAAATGAACTTAAATCTGTGTCACATGAGTATACTATAGTTAAAGCAATGGAGTGGCATGCATAGGTATTTCAGATTATTTTTAACTTTCATAAATTGTTTACTCACATTTCACTAATTATTAATGTTTTGCCCGATATGGTTTATCCTTTTAACTGCCTATTTATCCCTTACTTCATGCATGCATACTTTAAAAGTTTTTATACCAATTTTTGATATTTTAATAATTATTTTGTTTTGTAAACTTATATATTATTGAAAATAAAATTATGGGGAAAGATTCACAGATTTTATGAGACAGTTGGTAATGTGTTAGAAGGATAGCAATCAAATGATTCAAAAATAAATGTTTTTTTAAAATATTTTCTCTTTAGGTGTTTCTTTTCCTCCATTTTTTTTTTTTTTTTTTTTTTTTGGTACTGCTTTTCTCTCTCCTTCTCTCAAAGATTCCTCCAAGTATTTTCTGCAATTCTGGGCTATTGGTCACAGATTTCTTTAGGGATTCTTGGTCATGAAAAATTTTTACTTCTTCAATTTTCAGGGATAATTTTGCTGGATACAACAACCTGGGTTGATACTTGCTGTCTTTTAAATATTGAAAGATCTTGCTCCAGGCTCTCCTAGCCTTTAAACTTTGCCTTGAGAAATCTGCAATAATTTGAATGGGTTTGCCTTGGTGGAATAATGTCTGTTTTTCTCTTGCTGCTTTTAATATTCTCTTTTTATGTTGTGTTTCTGAGGTTTTGATTATGATATGTTGTGGTGAGTCTCATTCCTGGTTGAGGTTATTCGGTGTTCTATAAACTTCTTGCACCTGGAAGTTAATTTTTTTCCCCTAGATTTGGGAAATACTCTTGCACTATTGCAATGAATAAACTCTTCATACCCTTGGTGCTGTCTTCTGCTCTTTCTCCCACACCTGTAATTCTGGGATTGGTTCTCTTTGAATCATCCATCAACTGATGTATCCAGCTACTTTGCTTATTTCTAACTTTGTAGTCATGCCGAATTATATCATTTGTTTCCTCAGCCTTGTCTGCAAGGTCTGAAATTCTGTCCTCACAATATGTAAGTCTTCTTCCCCTGCTGTCACATATATTTTTCACATCCTCAATTTCATCTAGATTTCTTTAGATTTTTCACTTCTCTATTAAAATTTTCCTTTATATCTTGCATTTCCTTATTTACCCCATCCAACTTTCTATTTGTGGCTTCAGTATGCTCAGTAAGCTTTGTCTCCACTAGGACCATTATTTATTTAGTAAGATCCTCTTTAAGCCTGCTGGTCATTGCTTGCATTTCTTTGAGAATATCTTGTTTGAACGGGTTGTTTGACTCGTTTACTTGCTTTTTTACTTCCTTCCCTATGAATTCCACTATTTCAGGGTCCATGACATTAGTTTCTGGGGTCTCAGACATCTCTGTGTTGTCTTGACTTCTTCCTGTGTTTCTGGTGTTGAGGGACTTCACTTGGCAGGCTTAAGCGAGAGTTTTTTCTGAATAGCTATGACTATGTGTAGTGGGGAGCTGTAATTCCTCCTACTTCTATGCTGGGAGTAGGCAGTGAGGGGGAACCTGACAGTCTTATGACATCTGAGGTTTTTTGTTCACTCCCAGCCCCCTCAGCAAAGCTCTCCCATCTGTCCTGGTTTCCCTCCCCCAGAAGTGGGGCTCTCCACCCTTACAGGTATACCCACTACATTGAGCCATTCAGGAGGTCAGCAACCTTTTTTCCCCTCTCTCTGCAACTGGCTCTTGTGCCAGTTTCTTCCTAGGCAATGTTTAATGTGACCCCAAAAGCCCTGATGTGCTCTTCTGAGCGTCCTTTTACTTCTATCCAGTCTCCAGGCTCTTTTTTTTTTTTTTTTTTTTAATGGTTCCTGCTTACGTTACTGCTGTTAAAGGCTGCTGAGCACTGCTTCTCCTCTGGGCTCTACGAAGCCTTTTCTAGGGGGAGCTCACGTTGTGTTTGTAGTATGTGTTAGCTACGGGTTCATTCTTTGGAGGCTGGGGCTATTAGCTGCTGACAGTTACCACTTCTCCCAGATTTACACTTAATCTGAGGTTCTATACGCTGAGCTTTCCTTTGTCTGTGGTCTAGATGCCGGCAGCTCAGGACCGTGCCAAGTCAGCTGCTGTTTTTCTCCACTTCCGATATGACTTCAGAATTTCTATCTTTTCCATGGCATCCTTTCTGTTTTTTTTGGGTGCTGCTTCCTCTCCTAGCTTGGCCAGATGTTTAGGGCTCCTGTAGGCTTTCCTCTGCAGACACTTGCAGTTCCCAGCCATTTGCAGCTGACCCAGGGTGTCTTCCTAGGCTGCTGTTTTTTTCCTCCACTTTTGATGTTCCTTCAGTATTTCTGACATTCCCCTGGCCTCCTTTGAGTTGTTGGGGTGCTCCTCCCTGTCCTAGCTCCATTGCTCGGCTGTTTTATGACTAAATTCTTAACCTTTTAAGTGGGTCAATGAGGAGACATTGTGCAGCTCTGTTGTTTGGCCACCATTTTGACCCGGAAGCCTTCCCTAAAGTTCTGATAAAATTCTGCAGTGAACTCGTCAGGTCCTGGGCTTTTCTTTGTTGGTAGATCCTTTATTACTGCCTTAATTTCATCCTGGTTATTGCTATATGCAAGGTTTCTATACTTCTTGGCTCAATTTTGATATATCTCATATGTCAAGGAATGTATCCTGTTTCATCTGAGTTTGTGAATTTGTTGAAATACAGTTTTTTCAAAATAGTTTCTTATTATTATCTGGATTTAAACAGTGTCTGTTGTGATTTTACCTGTTTCATCCTAATTGCATTGATGTGGAATTTTTTCAAAATTCCTTTCAATCCATTTACCTAGAGGTTTGTCAATCTCATGTATCCTTTCAAACAGCCAACTCTTTGATTCATTGATCTTTTCTATTGTTTCTGTAGTTCCAGTTTCATTGATCTCTGCTTTGATTCTTGTAATTTTCTTCCTTCCACTACCTTTGATTTTGACTTGTTCTTTTTTCTCAAAGACTTTGAGCACATAATTATATTGTTAATTTCAAGTTGCTCTTTTTTTCATA
The DNA here is from genome assembly GCA_004027205.1 of Ctenodactylus gundi. Lineage (NCBI taxonomy): Eukaryota > Metazoa > Chordata > Mammalia > Rodentia > Ctenodactylidae > Ctenodactylus > Ctenodactylus gundi. The sequence continues at coordinate 12,912 of PVKB01003903.1, read as the reverse complement.
TATGTACTCAGCTATAAATTTTCCTTTAGTACTCCTTTCATTTTGTCCCACAGATTCTGGTATGATGTGCTTCTGTTGCTATTTGACTTTAGGAAGTTCTTGATTTCTTTCTTGGTTTCTTCTGTGATATACTCCTTGTTCACTGTATTTGAATAGTTCCTGACAGTTCCCCCTTCTCTCAGATATACACTTACTGTTGCTATTGATATCTGGTTTTCTTGCACTGAGCTAAAAGTTTGCAGGGAATGATTTCATTTCTTTTGTATTTATTTAAGCATGTCTTATGACTGAGGATATGGTCTGTTTTGTAACAAGTCCTTTGTGCTACTGAGAATAAAAGTGTTTTCTGTTTACTCTGCGTAGATATCTGTTAAGTCCATTTGCTCCATGCTGTGATTTAGCCTGTTTTCATATATATATATATATATATATATATTTTTTTTTTTTTTGGCAAGTTAATCTGTCTATTTGTGAGTTTGGGAAAGAGAAGTTCCCTTGTAATGATTGTGTTGGGTCCTATTTGGTCCTTCATGTCCAATAGTTTTTGTTGTATATAACTGAGTAACTGGGTACTCCTACAGTGGGTGCATGTATGTCTATAATTGTTAGCTCCTCCATTGGATTATAGCTTTTTACCAGTATGTAGTGGCAATCTTTGTCTCTTACCTGTTTTGTTTTGAAGTCTACAGTGTCTGAAAATAGTATTAGCTATTCCTGCTTGTTTCTGGGCTCTGAAAGCATGTAGTATTAGTTTTCAGCTATTTACCTTCAGTCTGTGTGTGTCTTTGTGGATAAAGTGTGTCTCTTGCAGACAACAAATGATTGGGTTTTATTTTTTGATCCACTCTTCCATTCTGTGTCTTTTGATTGGTGAGTTAAGACCATTAGCATTGGGAGTATTGTTGTGAAGTTTTTACTGAATCTTGTCATTGACCTGTTCTTCTAGTGTTGGCTCTTTGCTTTTCTATTATGCTTTCTCTTTAGCTGTTCCCTTTCCTCTATGTTCTTTGGTATGGACGGTGTCTCTGTCTCTTAAGATTGCTGCAAGTATTTTCTACAATGCTTGGTTAGTGGTCGCAGATTTATTTAGGACTCTTGGTCATGAAATACTTTTAGTTCGCCTTCAATTTCCAGGGATAATTTTTCTGGATACAGCAACCTGGGTTGACACTTGTTGTCTTATAAAGATTGAAAGATTTTTCCAGTCTCTCCTGGCCTTTAAAGTGTGCATTAAAAAATCTGTGGAAATTCAAATAGACCCGGTTTTTAATTTTTGACTTACAGACAGGATCTTACTAGATTGCTCAGAGTGGGATTGAATTTGAGATCCTCCTCTCTTACCTTTCCAGAGTGCTGTCATCCTAGGCATAAATCACCAGGCCCAGCTAAAAATTCAATGTCTTGGTCACTTCAGAAGACGTATTTCAAGTGCTGAAAAGCCACAGGTGGCTAGTAGCTATCTAAATCAGTAATGCAAGGAAAGGACAGGTATAAAATGCCCAAACATTCTGTGGTGCCAAGAACTTTCATCACATTAGAAACTACTGCCTTTAATAGTTTTACATTAACTGAACAAAGATATTTTATAATCATGTCTGGCTAACAACAAAGAAGAACTGATAGATTGAGGTATCTTTTAGCTGTCCTCTAAAAAGTTTAAGTGGTTTTTAAATGAACTTTTCTCCCTGTCCCCCTTTTTTTTGAGACAGGCCTTCTGCCTCAGCCTCCAGAGTGCTGGGATTATAGGCATGTGCCACCACACCACCCTTATTTGGTGCTGGGGAATGGAACACAGGGCCTTGCACCTCCTAGGCAAGTGCTTTAACTGCTGTGCTATTCCCCCAGCACTCCCCTCCCCCCTGCCCTTTGCCAAAACCTACATTAGTTAGTATATTTCATGTATGGATACTGAAAATTTAGGTATTTTGATTTTTTTTTTTTTTTTGAGGGGGGAGTGCTACTTACTTTGGAACCACTAAGTGGCTAAAAGCACCTGGAGGGTAAAGCCAACTATTTCAACTTTCTAGAAGGAATGATTAGACATTTTGGTTAGCATAGCAAAGTTTTCATGGCAGCAAACAAGAATAAAATTTCCTTGTCTTATTTGTTTATTCATTTTTGTTTGCTTGTAGAAATGCTTAAGTAGAATCTACTTACGAGGAAGAAATGAGGAGCAAGGCATCCCTCTTGAATACTTAGAGAAGCTTCATCGCAAGCATGAAAGCTGGCTCCTGCACAGGACTCTCAAGTAAGATGCTCGTATTCTTATGTCCTATTCATTTTGAATATCTTACTCAAATTTTAATGCAGAAATTGGATGCGTAACATTTTTAAATTTTTATTCGTTTACTCATATATGTCTCTTAGAATTAAGTGTGGATTTTGATTTCTTTGATTATAAGATCTCATTTCTGTATTTTTTCCTTATACTAGTGTCTCCTAATGATATTGACAGCCTAACAGATTTTAAGAGTGCTAATTTTTACATTTTATTTATTTTTTGTTATTTGCATGTCACATCCCTTTCTCCTTTGTACCCTCTCTTCCCCCCACTCGTACCCTATCCCTTTCCCCTCTCTTACTTTCTTTCATTTCTCTTTTACTTTTTTTACAGTTTGGTTTTAAACTTCTGTGTCTGGTTCTTTTTGTGAAGCATAATGGACTCAGTGTCCATCCATTTTCCTACAAATGACTGAAATTTGACTGTATGGCATAGTAGTACTCCATTTTGTATATATACCACTTTTTAATCTATTCATTTGTTACTGGATTTATTGACTTTTTCCAAGATTTGGCTGTTATAAGTTGTGCTGCTGTAAACATAGGAATGCATTTGTCACTCTTGTATGATGATTTTAACTCTTGGGTAGATAACCCAGAAGAAGTATACCTGGGTCAAATGGGATCTCTATTTTCAGTTTTTTGAGGAATCTCCATGCTGCTTTCCATAGTGGTTGTTCCATTTTACAATCCTATAAGCAAAGAAGGAGAGTTCCTATTCCCCCACAACCTTGCCAGCATTTGTTATTTTTTGAATTCTTAGTAATAGCCATTCTTACTGGAGTTAGGTGAAACCTCACTGTTGTTTGATTTACATTTCTCTGGTGGCTAAAAATGCTGAATTTTTTTTCATGTTGGCCTTTTGGACTTATTCATTCATTTCAAATTCCCATGTTTTGATTGTGACCTTTATTTTGGAGGGTCTCTTTTTCTTGAAACAAAAACAGGAGACATCACAAATACCAGATATCTGATGCTATCACAAAGCAACAGTGATTAAAAAAAAAACATGGTATTGGCACAAAAATAGGTGGATCAGTGGAACAGAATTGAGAATACATAGACAGCCCTGAGTACCTTCAGCCATCTGTCTTTGACAGAGGGGTCGGAAACATATGCTTGAGTAAAAGATAGCTTCTTTAACAGATGGTGCTGGGAAGGAAAGGTCATTAGCCACATGCAGGAGACCGAAACTAGAATCATGTTTTTCACTATGCATCAAAGTGAAATGCAAATGAATCAGTGACTCAGACAGAAAAATGGAAACATTGAACTTGTTGAAAGAAAAAAATAGGTGAAACCCTTGAAGACGTGTGTAGCTAAGGACTTTCTCAATAAAACACTCAAAGCACAGGAGATAACATCAAGAGTCAACAAATTTTTTATATGAAAGTAAGCTTCTGTACAGCAAAGGAAACAATCAACAGAGTGAAGAGGGCATCCAGAGAATGGGGAAAAATAATTTCATTAGCAGCTCCTCAGACAGAAGATTATTATCAAGAATGTACAAAGAACTGAAAAAAATAAGTGTTAAATTTCTGTAATAAATAGTTCCTAAGTTTTGAAGTGTTCACTAGGCTGCATGCACTTGTACATTCAGCTACTTTGGAGGCTGAGGCAGGAGGAGCACTTGAGCTCGGAGTTTAAGACCAGTAGTCTCGGCAACTAGATCTTGATAGTTAAATCTCATTTCAAAAAAAATTACCATTTTGAGTAATGCAGTGAAATCTTACGTTGTTCTGCTTTATCCTGTCTGGTACAGTCCATATGGGGAATTGTCCCTCCGGCAAATCTGGTGATCTTTTGGTAACCTCCTCTCTTACTGAATTAGTTGTCACAGTGTTGTACTTGTGGTCAAGTCCCCCTTATTTTATTTGATAGTGACTGCAAATTACGTGACTAGTAAGTCATACTGACAAATCAGGTGTGCAAAGAAGCAATAAAGTGCCTCATTTAAGTGGAAAAGTGAAAGTTTTCAACCTAATTAATTACTTTTTTGAGACAAGGTGTTACACTGTATTCTAGACTGCACAGCAATGCTTCAGCCTCAACCTCCTTAGTGCTCAGATTATAGATCTGTTCCACTATGCCCAGTTTATATGGCGCTGGGGTATTAAACCTAGGGCCTTGTGCTTGCTAGGCAAGTTCTCTAACCACTAGATTATTCCTCCAGTCCCTCAACCTAATTTTTAGAAAGTATTGTTAAGCTAGAAAAGCCATTACATTTGTGTATTTATGTGTAGATGAACAATGTATTACATATGAGGCTTGTATATGTGGTTTCAAGCATTTACTGGAAATCTTGGAATTTGTATGACATAGTTATTAATAGTGTAGACTCTGTCATCAGTCAGCTCTTCACTCAAGGCCAGTCTCACTTATTAGTGCATTGCTTTTGACAGCCTCTGAATGATTTCTGTCAGTCTCACAGCTTTTTCTTATTTGTTTGTATTAGTTCTGGGTATTGACCTCTTTCACGTGTGTGCTGGATGAATACTCTGTCATTGAGCGATATCTTTAGCGCTGTTCATTTTAATTTGACATTTCTACTATATCATAATTTTTTGTTGTTTAGAAGAATCATGTAACAGTGCCTAGTTTTGCATATTTAGTGTATGTAAGATTTTTCTTTATATACACTGAATTCACATAAGGGAGTGCTGCTGGTATTACTTGCAGGGTAACTTTAGTGTAAATTGATTGAGAACATTTTGCCTTTCCAGTGATGTTAAGAATGAGTTTTTAATGTTTCTCTTTTATTTATTGCTTGTCTGATTTTGTTAATCTCTTAAACAGAACCAGCTTTGATTATCTACAAGAAGTGCCTATATTAACACTGGATGTTAATGAAGACTTTAAAGACAAGCATGAAAGCCTGGTTGAAAAGGTGGGTTTAGGCAGATAAACGAAGATTTGTTTTGTCTAAAAAATATGCTAACTTGTGGGAAACAAAAACTTAGATTAAGAAGTGGTTATATGCTGTGGAGGACTGTTTAGATTTTAATCATGATTTTATATTCTAGCTTTGTGACCTAAACTAAAATAAGGATCTTAAATTTTTGTGTCTGTCTCTAAGACAGGAGCAATTTCAGTAATCTGTTCTTCTCACCTTTTTCCTTTGTTTTGTTCTTCTTTCTCCCTCATATCTATGCAACCGGTATTTAGGTATTTTAATGATGAACTGCTTAATAATAAAAAATTTATCTTTCTAAATAAATTCAACTTGAGTGATATTTAAAGTTTTAGGTGTGGATTTCATCCATTTTTAGCTGAAGTTTTGAGATTAAGAGGTGTTTTGAGTTTTGTTTGGAACCCTGTCAAAGATAGTTGACATTGTTTAATCATTGAGTTATTGTCTTAGTCAACTTGAATTTGCCCCTCAAATAATTGGGAGTTGTTCATATTCTAAATGGTGCTGCCATATTTGATAAAGGGATGAAAAATCTATTGATTAATATTTGAGATAATAGTAAAGGGAATTATATAACAAATATCTCTATACTCGTGTTAATTAACTTAATAATCTAAAGTCTAACGAACAGCCACAATCTTTATTTTTGAGAGAAACTTAGGGACTTGACATTGACTTTTCAAGGAATTTATCCAAAGGCTTTTGAAAACTTTACCATATTACAGTATACCACAGCATGTGATTTTTTTTTCCTCCATTATACAAAGTTAGAAAATTCAAGTGACCTTTTCTTACTATTAGTGGTGTTATGACACTTCCCTTTATTTTTGGAGACAGGATCTCACTCTGTAGTCCAGGTTGGTCCTGAACTCACTATGGAGGCCAAGCTAGCCTTGGATTCATGGTAATCCTCCTTTCTCAGCTTCCCAAGTGCTGGGTTTACGGGAGTATGCACCACCCCTGTCTTACATGATGCTGGGGAATTGAATTTCGGTACTTAGCACTTATGCTGAGCCATTCCTCCAGCCCCTATAACACTATTAATATAACAATCAACAATCATTTTAACTGAGTCTATTAAATTATTCATTTATTATTTGCTTCTTCATTTATTTGGGATACTGGGGATGAATGCGGAGCCTTGCATGATAGGTAAGGGCTCTATCACCGAACAGCATCCCTCAACTAGCTCCACAAAACATTTCTAAATTTTTATTTGACTTCTTTGTTTTGACTAGGAATATTTCATATTATAACTTATTTTTAATTTTATTGATAATGCTAGCAGTTGAGCCTTTTTAAGCTATTTTCAAAAGACAATAATTACATTTTAAGCTTTTTTTTGTAATACAGATTATAAAGAGAATAAGACTGTTAGATCGTTGTCTTGGTTAGTTAGCTAGGTTCATTCACAACTTGCATAACTTTTTCCACACTAAAATTGTAGAATATCTGATTGAGATTTTTGCTTCAGAAACATTAAAAATTTAGTATATGTCTAATATGTAAAGTAATCTAACTTATTGTAGTTATTATCAATATTAAAGCTACATATATCATTGATACATGATATTTAAACAAATTATAAAAGTAGTGTGTTTTAGAACTATATTGGTCTTAGATGTAAGTTAAATAACTCCTATCGTGACCTTCTAGGTCATTCATCTTTTTCTCCTGAGGTATTAAACAGTTATTTCTTTGGAAAATAAAAGACATTATGATAGAATTGCATAGTTAGGATATTAAGTATCGTATACTCTTAAATAAAGATGAATACTAAAATCTCAGAGTAGTCAAGGAATTATCTTATTTTTTTTCCCTTCTAGGTCAAAGAATTTTTGAGTACTTTGTGATCTTCCAGAAGTCTACAGCCTGATCAACAGATGTTTCCAGATATTTCAGCTTTGTTGTCTTCGTAGCTCAGTATTCATACATGAGGCTTTAGAAACACAGGTTTTTAACCATTTTTGTTCTAAGAAAAAAAGGATTTTTATGAAATCTGTATAAAACTTTAAGGCCATTTTCACTTTCTCCGTCTCTGTTTTGGTTCAAAAGTCAAAGATAAATCTGGAGGCAGATGGTTCTAGAATCAGTAGAGTGGCTAACTTGCATAATAGAGGAGTCTCCTCCTCTTTCCCTTTTGTTGTTTTGCTCAGCAGGTTGATGTTTTTCCATGGTGCTTCTCACTTCACTGGTAACCAATTTTTTAACTGGAGGCTTTAATACCACATTGTAAATGGTGTGTCCCATGCAAATTAGAATGCTGTGTCCTATGCTATTAGAAGATGGAAAGTGGAATTTAAGAAATTATAGAATAAAGATTATGTCCTTCCCCCCTTCTTTTTGATGATGTTGGAGGTCTGATCTGAGCCTCTTGCGTCCTACGCAAGCACTGTACCACTGACTTGTACTCCTGATTCCTGTGGTGTTTTCTTTGTTAAGTGCTTCCCATTGTGTTCTAATTTATATTGAAGATAAGACCAGGTTTAGTATTCAGTGACTTCATTTGATATTTATTAACATGTCTGTAACGTATTTGTAGAAAAACAGGCTTTGTTTCCTGTATAATAATGGCGTAACCTATTTTGTAAATCATTTAATCTTTTTTTACCTTTGTTTTTTTTTTGTCTTCATTAAGGGTGATAAATTTTTTCATACGTTTACATGGAAATTTGGAAGATTAAAGAGGAAATCTCTATATTTAAAAGGTAATCAAAAAGTTATTACATGAATATAAAGGTTCAGTTTGCCTAGAAATTAAAATACCTGCCTGTTTTTCTCTGATCCAGCTATTATTTTGAAAGTAAATAGTCTTATTATGCTTTAAAGGTTTGTTTAAACAGTGGTTTTTCTTAAATCATTTGAGTTGGAAATAAGTTTTCCTAAATTTCTTTCCAATTTTTTAGGAAATGTTAGTGGAATGTAGTGAGTGATATTTTTTTCATTTTATTTCCTACTATCTCTCTGCTTTGGATGAGCAACCTGTATCTTTATACCTTTTGAGAGGCCAAAAGAGAAATGGAAGCCAAGGCCAGGTATCTTCTTAGCAACTTCGCCTATGCAGTCCTGCTTCATTTCCTGCCTCGTTCTACTTTCCTGTATGTCTGGATGAAATAGGCAGCCTGCTATTTTAAAATTCAAATAAAAGTCACACATTTCTACTTTGAAAACTTTGTGATTATTCTTTGACTCATAGTTTGATTTGTTTTGTAAAATTTTTTTTCCTCAAAGAAATTACTGATAAAAATGACCATGAGAGCATCATTTTTTGTTGATCTAGGAAATAAAATGAATATATACAGGGGAATTGAAATCTTCCATTTGAAAAAGTACTCTTCTTCTTGAATGGGTGATGTGAATAGTAGTAAAAACCTTCGTGGATTTATCTTAAATCTTAGATAATTAAAGATAATCTTTTTCCCTAGCGTTTTTTAGTTGAGAGGTATAGTAATTTTTCTGTGTAACCTTGCTATCATATTTTAGAAAAGTTGTATTTTTTTAAAATGAAAAGAATAGTCATTCTTACACTGAAACTATATTTCTTTAAACAAACACATGAGAAAGTGTTCAGTGTCGTTGGCCATTAAAGAAATGCAAATTAAAACAGCACTGGGGTTCTGTCTCTTTCAGTGAGAATAGCTTACATTTAGAACTCAAAAAACTACTGGTGAGGCTTTCAGGTAAAAGGAATGCTTCTACAATGTTGATGGCGCTGCAGTTTGGCTCAACTATTATGAAAAGCAGTGTGAAAACTCGTTAAAAAGCTGAGAATAGAAATCCAATTTGATCCAGCTGCAACCCTACTGGGCATTTTCCTCCAAAACTGTTAAGTCATCTTATGGTGGGGGAGAATGGCACAGTGGTTAAAGTGCTTGCGTAGCAAGTGCAAGGCCATTGAGTTCAATTTTCTAGTACCACATAAGCCAGGCATGGTGGTACACATCTGTAATCCAATACTCGGGAGTCCACGGCTAACCTGGGTTACATAGTGAGTTCAGGACCAGCTGGGTTAGAGAGTCAGACCCTGTCTCAAAAAAAAAAAAAAAAAAAAAAAAAAAGTAGCTGACTCCTGGAAATAACCTACATGCCTGTTAACAGAGGAATGGATAAAGAAAATGTATTTATAAACAGTGGACTACTGTGCAGTCAGGAAGAAAGAGTTGAAGCATGTGAAAGAAAATGGGGTCACCTTGAGTTAGTAATCCTCTGTGAAATAGACCAAACACAAAAGACTGGGTATTGAGTAGTCTCTCTCTCATATGAGAGTACCGTAAATACATGCACAAAAAGATCCTAACATAAGAGGAGAAAGGGTGATGGACTGCTAGGAAAGGGAAGAGACACTGCGAGTGGGAGGGGAAGAAAGGAAGGAAAGAGAACATGGAGGGAAAAAGTGGTCAAACATGATACATAAGGGTACAGATTTCCAACTTGTACCTTATTAACGTCATCAAATCTGTATTTTAGTCATGTTTAAATAAAGTTTTGTTGAGACACTGATAAAATATCTTTTAACTTTGATTTCTCCAAAGATAATAATTTGGGGGTTAGTTGTTTAGATGGACTGGTCTTTGAAGAGGGTATTTATTTTAGAATTTTACTAACCATAAATGTTTAAATTTTTATATACATAAGAACTATTTATTTTTTGTTTTCTGTAAATGAATTTACCTAATTAAATTTTTGTTAACAGTCAGGTTTAAACTTTATGAACTATCATGAGGTAAACTCATTGAAATGATTAGATCTGGAGGCTTTATAGAATTAAAATTTATTCTATTTTTAAATGAAAATATAAACAGTTGAAAATGGCATAAAATTACATTGATTCTGCTATGGAAAGTTATAATCCATTGACTTTAGTGATCTTTAAAAAAATGCTTAGTGAATTTTTTAATCTTTAGAATTGAATGGGTAATGAAATTTTATTTGTCATCACTACAAGCTATAGGCATATAAGAATCGAGCCTCTGCTTCTGCATTATTTCTTGGTTGATGTATTCCAAACATTATTTTCATGTATTGCTTTTTATAATTTACTCTTTTAAGAAGGTAATTAGTAGTGCCAGACATTTTTTCATCTAGAACTTCCTCTTCTGCTGTGTCTGAAGTTTACAGCATTATATACTGATCTACCTAGAAATTATGTCTGTCATTTGAAAAAAATTAATTGTGATGCTGGAATTTGAGTACAGGGACTTTGCACTGAGCTACATTCCAGCATGTTTTTGTATTTGATTGTGAGACAGAGTCTCAATAAGTTGCCTAGTTGGCAACTGACAGGTCTCAATCTTGCCTCAACCTCCCAGAGTTCTGGGATTACAGACCTGTGCTACCAAACCCATCTGATCTATCATATTTTTTTCTACAATTGTTATTTTTATTATTATATATTTGTGGGATATAATACTTAACATTCACCTTGAGAAGTTGGTGCACATATATTTCTCATCTTCATCACTTTTACTTTCTTCCCATATCGCCACATCTACGTCCTTTCTCCCTCTCGTGTAAAATACATCTTCCTGCTTCAGCCATCATTTTTTTTTTTTTTTTTTGCTCTTTATACTTTGGGTTTCTCATATTAGAGGAATCATGCAACATTTTATTGTATCCTAAAGGACAGAATCCTAAAACATTTTTAAAGTAGATATATTAGATTACGCTGAGCCTCCACCTTGCATAACAGTTAAACATTATATGTAGTCAAGACAGAACCTTGTTGTACTACTCTTTTAATTCTTAAATAGGATTTTTCTATTTTTACTAATATATATGCAATACATAGTGTTTACAATGAACTTGAGTATTTTCTTTACATATATATTGCATCAACGTGACAATGCCTCTCCCCATTTTTGGCCCTCCCACCCCCTCCGTCTTCCCCCTAACTTCCATTGCTCCACCCATTTGGTTCTATAGAATGTGTTTATTCTGGATTTCCCAAATCAGAGAAACCATGTGATATTTAACATATTTAATCTTCTGCATCTGACTCACTTTATAACTCAAGTCACCACTCATTGGCTCAGCTTCTCACCCCTAGAATGGGCTGCAGTGACCATAACTTGATGCTTCTTCTCTGGGTCCAGCTGAGCCCTTTATTTTTTAGCTTCCTGTATCTTTGTTGCGCTTCTTTAACATGGCTTCAAGGCAATTCTCCTGCCTTAGCCTCCAGATTTCTGGGATTACAGGCATGCATCACCATGCCTGCCTTGATGTGGTGCTGGGGAATCGAACCCAGGGCCTTGCAAGGCAGGTGCATTAACTGCTGTGCCATTCCTCCAGCCCAAGGTTTATGTTATGAGAAGTTTTAAGTTATAGCAGAATTGAGCAGAAGATGCAGGGTTCTTGCATACGTCACTCCCCTTCTCCTGACTTCCAAGGCCAGTATGTCCCACCAGAATTGGTATGTTTTTTACAATTGATAAACATACGTTGACATATTTACAACCAGAGGGCATTTTAGTTTTCATTTCTGGTGTTATATATTCTGTGGGCAAATAATCTAACATTACTTCAGTGCCCCCAAATGCCCTATGCTTGAGTCATGTATCTCTCTCTTACCCCACTTTTGCCAAACATGATCTTTTACAGTTTTCACAGTTTGCCTTCCCTAGCAGTTGGAAGCAGACAGTATTTAGCTTGTTGAGATTGGCTTCATTCAATTAGTGATGCATATGTTTACCCTGACCTTCTGGCTTGATAGCTCTTACCTTTTAGGGCTGAGTAATATCTCACATCTTGGTTGTTTCCAAAACTTGACAAATTGGATTATTGTTCCTGTAATATGTATGTGCAGGTTTTTATGTGCACACATTATCAACTCCTTTGAGTAAATGGCAAGGAGTCCAGTTGCTGAATTGAATGGTGACATGCGTAGTTGTAGTTTTATAAGAAATTGCCAAACTGTCTTCCACGGTGGTGATGATGTCTGGTATTTTCACCAGCAGTGAATATGAGTTCCTGTTGGTCCAGGTCCTCATATTTGGCATTGGTAGTATTTTGGATTTGGACCATTTTTACTAGTCTGTAGTAGTGGTATCTTGTTTTAATTGTAGTGTCCCAATGCCTTAGCATGTTGAACATTTTTTTTTCAAATTGTTACTTGCCAACAATTAGGAAATCAGTCCAGTTAATAAGTGGACAGAACACTCAGGCTGAGGCAGGAGAATTGCTGACTTTGAGGCCACTCAGGCTACATTGTGAGCTCAGGACCAGCCTGGATTACGAAGCTAGACCCTGTCTCTGAGTAAACAAAAGTAAGTGGACAAGATGTGAGCAGAAACATTCTTTTATCAGGTACATTTTTGGCAGTGTTCTACCTCCAATCTTTGGTTTGCCTTCTCATCCTCTTGGTATTGTCTTTCACACAGCAGAGGCTCTTAATTTTAATGTATTAGTTTGCCAGTTATTTTATAAATAGTGTCATTTAATAACCTTAGAATTTTATAGTCTTTTTTTTTTTTTTGAACAAGTGGCCACAGACTAGCCTAATCTTACTGTCATCTTGTTTTATTTTGAAGGCTTTGGAAATTGAGAAAAATGTTTTTTTTTTTTAAATTTTCTACACAGTTAAAATTGCAGGTGCTCTCTGAGGTAGCACTTTTAAAGAGTACTTTAAGTTTCCATCTGATATCTTTTTGCTTCTACCTAGAGAACTTTCTGTATCATTGTGTGTGTGTGTGTGTGTGTGTGTGTGTGTGTGTGTGTGTGTGTGT
>PVKB01003902.1:154363-171091 GCA_004027205.1 Ctenodactylus gundi | reverse complement strand
CAAGTCAAAGGAGAGTGCATTCTAGAGCTGTTTCTTTGGGGTTGTTTACACTGCTGAGATAGGGCACCTGGAATTAAAGACAAGAATGCACCAGAAATCTCTGAAATCTCAAAGGGGATCTTTCCCTCCTTAAAAGCTGGAATTGTTCTGCTGGTTGACAGAAGGCTGCTGTGAAGCTCCTGGAGGCCACCACAGGGCAGGGTCCTGCCTGAGAAGGAAGCCCAGAGTCAGAAGGTCCGGCAGAGAGACCCAGGGCCCCAGTGCTTGGATGGAGGAATGCCTGTACTTTTCAGACCCGTGAGCCAATCCACTTCCTTCCTTTACACACGGAACTCGAATGGCTCTCTGATTCCTGCAGAAAATGACTAATATAGCCATTCTATGATTATCCTGCTGGTCTCATAATACACACGGCAATAGAAAATTCTGCTGCTGTACGAGTGGAGGAAATAAGGAGACATTAAAAACATGAAAAGACCAAGTTCTCCAAAGACTTGGCTTTGCTTATTCCTGAACCCACAGTGACCCGGGCCCAACCCTGGTATGTTAAGGAAACGGCTGGCGGGGTACAGGGGGCCAACTGCAAGCAGGGCTCTGGCCCTTCCTCTCACCTACTTCCCAGGCAGGAGGGGACAGCTGCGGGGGTGGGGGGCTGACCTCTTGTAGGCAGAGTGGTCATTCTTGACGCTGCACTTCATGTTCTTCAGCTCATCCAGGACGGCGAACATGTTGATGAACTTGCCCAGCGTCAGCAGGTAGGCCTCAGACACAAAGTCCTTCCTGCGCTCTGCGTGGCACAGCCGCTTCACTTCACTGCAGAACCGCTCAATGGCCTTGCGCTGCAGACAGAGGGGCGGCGGGTGAGGCGGGTATCACCACCGGGTGGCGCACTGTGCAGTCTGGTGGGAGCAAGCCAAGGGCCCGCAGGGGCTCTTGCCAGAGCCAGGGCATGCTGGGAAGGGCAAATGTGCTGGAGGTTTTTCTCAGAGAAGTACTAGGACCCAAAGCTGATCTCAAGATAGAGGCCTTGGGGGTCTAGAGGAATGCCCCAGTAGTTAAAGCACTTGCCTTGCAAGCACTTGCAAGGCCCTGAGTTTAATTCCCCAGCACCATATGAAGCTGGGTGTGGTGTGACACACGCCTGTAATTCCAGCACTCAGGAGGCTGAGGCAAGAGGATTGCTCTAAGTCCCAGGCCAGCCTGGGCTCCTCCACAGTTGAGGTCAGGAGCAGCCTGTGATACAGAGGGAGACACTATCTCAAAAAAATAAAAAAAGAAAAAGATAGAGGCCTGGGGGCTGGAGGAATTGCACAATGGGTTAAAGTGTTTGCCTAGCAAAGCACAAGGCCCTGGGTATGATTCCCCAGCACAACATAACCTGGGCGTGGGCACACGTGGTCCATACTGACTACAGGACCAGCCTGGGCTACAACATAAGACTCTGTTCCCCAACCCAAATAAACAAACTAACAAAGATAGAGGCCTGGAATCCATCCCACGTCAGTCAAACCAATGACTTCACTGAACGCAGATTTGCTATGAAGCTTTATGCCTTGTTCATGTTTGTAGCCTCAGCACTTCCAACAGGATCAAGTTGCACTGTAGAGTACGGAGGGGCAGCCAAGGTCATGAGAGACATCCAGAGAAGGAAAGAGGCCCACTCGTCAAGCAAGTTTTTATTGGGCAACCACTATGTGCAGGCACTAGGTTAGAGCAGGGAGCGCAACAGGAAGAACCGCACAACACACTGCTCTGCGGGCCTATGTTCCAATGAGAAGAGCAAAGGCAATTCTCAGAATCAAGTGCTAGCGACAGAATCACTGGGAAGGTTCAAAGGAGCTCTCTCTAACGAGAAAGATCAGAGAAAGGAATTTGAAAGAGCAGACAGAGAAAGACATGAGGGTAAGTGATGAGGCTGCAAAGGGCCCGAGGCACGGCTGAGGGACAGGGCGGAAGCCAGGGCATCTGAGCTGGCGTGAGTGCAGGAATGGAGCTGGACACAGCGTCGGAAGGGGTGGAGGCCACAGACCTGGTGGACCCTTGTGATGGCTCATGCAATGCTGCTGACCAGGGGTGACCCGAGGCTCTGAAACAGGACAGCTTGGTTTGCATTATGTTTTTAAAGGGACACAGTGGCTGCTGATGTGAAATCAGACTGTAGGGAGTAAAGACAGATGCCGGAGAATACTTAGGAGGTTATTGCCTTTAGGGTGGAGTTCTTAAAGTAACCCAGTAATTCCATTCCTTAGAATCTACCCAAAAGAAATGAAAACCTAGATCCACACAAAAATTCACACACACCATTCACTTTTGGCTAATAGCCCTGAAGTAGAAAAAAAAATCCTACATACCTACCAACTGATGAATATTTAAGTACAATGCAACACATCCATGCAATGAAGCCGTACTGAGTCAAAAAAGGAATAAATTCTGGCAAAGGCTACAACAGGAGTGGACCTAGAAACATGCTAACTGAAAGAAGCCAGACACAAGAGGCCACAGGTTGCGTGGTTTCATTCATAGGAAACATTCAGAACAGCAAATCCAGAGACATAACAGAGCTGAGGCAACGTAGAGGTAGGTGGTGGAGAGCAAAGGCAGAGAGTTCAGTGCTTTGGGGCTAGAGGATTTCCTTTGGCGGGTAATGAAGATGCTCTAAAACTGTCCTGACGATCGCACGACTCAGATTATACTGAAAACTGCTGAACTGCTCCTATTACACAGGAGAATTAGATCACATGTAAGTCACATCTTACTAAAGCCATAAGAAAAAAAAAGCAGTTCAACAATAAGAAAGAAACAGCTCCTGCAGTCACCAAAGAAGAGAGAACAAGAGAGGAAGAGGGGCAGCAGGAAAAAGGAAGTGCAAGTGGGAGCGGGAATGCCACTCAGATGCGAGGTCCTCTCTACCTACAGCCCGAGGTGCCCACCGCCCCTTCACGCCTTTCTTTCAAAGGCCAGACCCGGCCGCGCTTGCTCCTTCCGAGTTAAGAGTTCAATTACACTCTCTGCAACAACTAAATGTCGGCGCTCTACTGCCCGGGCCGACAGCTGCTCACACGTGGGCTACCGAACGCTTCAAACGTGCGCGTGCCACTGGGGAGTTGAAACTTCACTTTTACATCCACATACATGTAAATGGTTTTAGTACCACACAGCGGAGTTCTAAACGACCCCAGATCTTCCCTTCCATAAATACACCCTGTCAGGAGGCCCTTCACTTAGCAGTTTGTGTAAAGTTTCAAGACAGCTCTTCTGTCTCAGTCCTGCTTCCCAAGGAGATTTTAGGCTCGCGGAAGCAGGGCAGCGATGCCAACAGCTGGACCTGTGATGCGTGGGTCCAGCCTGTAGCGGCGCCACTCACCTCTCCCCTTGAGGCCGCCTGACTCCTCACCACAGGTCTGTGAGGCAGGCACCAGCGGGGGAGACACCTGAGGTGTTAGGGAAGTGAAATCCTTCACAGGCTTGCAGGTGGCAAGGGCTGGTGCTCCGGACTCAGGGCTGCATGTGTGGCTTCCCTGACCTCTGTCCCACCTGCCAACCCCATCCCCTGCCCAGATACCATCCCTGTGCTGAGTAAAGAGTAGACACTGGCTGGCAACCAGAAGTCTACACACAGAGCTCAGGTACACAGGGGAACATATAAAGGGGGTGCCATGTGTGGCATGATGCCCACTCTGGGGTATGAGTGTCTACCCTGCCCTGCTCAGCCATTTCCAACGTACCCCAATGACGATCTCGTTCACGATGAGCTTTCCCTGTGGTTTCTGTCCAGCCAACTCACCCTCCTGCCTGTCACTCACAGGAACCCTTGGCAATCTGACCTTTTCTTCCTTTAAATGATCACTCTTGTAGCTTCCAGACTAGTTCCCCTTAATGTCCTTCTACTGCCCCCTCCCAAATTCTGCCCCCTACGTCCCATCCATTTCCTACACAGCACCCAGATGTCACAAAATCTGAGAGCAGATTATGTCAAAAAATTCTTCCAGTGGTTTCCCATGGCACACAAATAAAACCTCCTGGCCCTCAGAGCCCTATTTAATTGGGTCCCTGGCTCCTCTCCAACCTCACCTCCATCACTCCCTCGCTGCGACTGCCTCGTGGTCTCCACAGCTTCCCCCTACTTTTTGTGAACATACGAGCCACGTCCAGGTCCTGGTGCCCTGGTCTTGCACTGCATTCTCTCCAGAGCCCTTCTCCTGCTGACCATTGCGTGCCAGGCTCTTTTGCAGTCAGACCTCAGCTGACAGCTATCTCCTGAGCAGCTGTCCCTAAAGTACCACCCCCTTGCACAAACTTCCCGGCCCAGAACTCTTACAAATTTTATTTTGCTCGGAGCACTTAGTATGCCCTAAAAATTATTGCACATTTTCACAGCCAGTGCCTCCCCTGACCCAAAACATACCAACACAGAACTTAAACAGGGGCAGGGCATCTGTCTGTCTGGCTCACTCAGGGTTCTGTAGGTGGTTCTCAAAAAAAAAAAATAATAATAACCTCAGGATGAATAAAAAAAATAGCCCCAAAGTCCAGATCGCCAAGATCTGGAAGTCTCTGGATGTGTGTGCACCCATGCCAGCTCACCTGAAAGTACATGAACTTCATGAGCTTGGTGACCTCTGGCTCCAGCACCTCCACTGTCTTCTCATAGATCTCCACGCGGTTGGGCTGCTCATTGCATTTTACCTGTGGGTAGGGAGTGGTTCATATGGTCCTGGTTTGTCCAGGCAGTCCTAGTTAATACCTGCTGCCCTTTCTAATCTCCTCTGTACCACATTTAGGGTGGTAACTGACACGGTCACCTTCTCACCCTAGTTAAGAGCAGATGAGGAAGCCCATGACTGGTCTAGAAGGAGAAAAAAATACCCTTCCCCCAGAGAGTGGCTGCAGAAAAGGCTCCAGCTAGTCGAATACCAGACCACTCCCCTCTCTCTGCTCTGTACCATGGCCAGCTACATATCCACAGGGTCCCCCTTCTAAGCTGGCTTTCTCCCCATGCCTATTCCAATGGGGCTTTGCTGAGTCTACTCCGAGACATGTTCTGTTCACTGCCCTGGACGCAGCTGAGACAAAGTTTGCCAGCCAATCTGAGTGTTGGCCAAGGTAAGACGTGCCATCATGAAACCCACTTCCCCTGTCCAGTGATTTTCAACCAGCACACAAATCAGAATCACATGGCAGACATTCCCACAACATGCACACCAGGACTGCCAACACGCTGAGCAGGTCTGACGAATGAGCAAAGGTGGGAACAGGACAGTCACTATGACTGTGTAGAATGGTAGCAACTGCTACTATCCATCAGTGAATGGTGAATTGGATAAAACGATAAACCACACGATACCATTATGAACTGCTAGAAGGAATGAGATAGATCTATGTGAATTTTCACCGAGTGATGAGTGAAAAAGTCACAGAACAGAATGGGATAATTTGATCCCATTTCTGATAAGCAAAACAAAACTGTGTGTGTTTATACATAATACAGGCACCAGGATCAGAAAGGATGCAAAACAAGCTATTCATAGTAAACACCCCAAGGACTAGGATTAGGAGGATGGGGGAGGAGTAGCTTCTGTTTATTTTGCACACCTGTAGTTTGTTGATTATGTTATAATGGGACTCATTACTTATAAGATGATAATGATAATGAGGGTGACAAAAATATTTGCATGTTTCAATGTGGAAAAGTCAATAATAAAGAATTAGGTGGAAAAGGCAAATGGCAGAGCAATGTATAGAAACAACATGATTTTATAAATAATACTTTCCAAAATAATATTCAGGCCAGAAAAAAAAGATCCAGAAGAACATGTAGCCAAGAGTTTGTGATTATCCAGTGAAGACCAAAGCAGGTGGCTTGGGCGGCAGGGAGAGGAGGCCTCGTTCCTCACCTCACACCCTTCAGGACAGCTTGGGTGTCACACAGAATGTATAGCTTTTGAAATAAAATACTATGTATATTGTAAACTACATGATATTTCTAGGCCCCGGGGCATGATGAGTGCTTGTCATCAGTCTCGAGAAGCTCTCAGTATTCTTTCTCACGTAGGAGGCCCTGATTCACTCCTAGCTGTCTGCAGAAGCTCGGCTCTCTAAGTTGAGGGTGAGATAAGAAACACTATCACCACCGGGAAGGGTAAGGGACATGCAGGGCAAGGACAGTCTCACCTGGGGAATGGCCCGGGAGCAGCTGCGCCAGGTGTACAGCATGACTGCGTACTCGTGTCCTTCCTCCAGCATCTCATTCTGAAAAAGCAAAACAAGCTCAGTGGAGAAAAACCACATCCCCCGAGGCCTCTCAACAACAGCCCTCACCCTCACTACTCACAGGGATCTCGGGATCAGCCCTGGCTGGGGGCTTCCCAGAAATGGAGCAACTCAGCCCTTTCCTGGGCCTATGGTATAAGAACTTGCATTTCATCCAAACTCCCAGGTAATTCACTTGTACCAAAAGTTTAAGAAGAACCAACCTGAATCGCCCCCATCAGACACTTAGTGGCTCTAGAGCCAGGCCATTTTTTTTTTTTAAACAAAAGGATGGCCACCTTAGGAACAGTGAGGCAAATCTGCATGTTCCTACAGCAGAAGGTATCTCAGATACAGTGTTAGTAAGAAAGTAAGCAAGTAGCAAAATCATACATGTGGTAGATAAGTTTAAAAATAAACAGTAATAAAGCCAGGCACGGTGAGGCTTATAATCCTACTACTTTGGGAGTCTGAGGCAGGAGGACTGGTGTGAGTTCAAGGCCAGCCTGGGCTACATAGTAACTTCCAGACCAGCCTAGTCTACAAAGTGAGACTGTGTCTCAAAATAAAAATAAATAAAAATAAAAAAAAGGAAATTAAGAAGGAAGAAAGGAAGGAAGAAGAAAGAAAAGCTCTGGTATTTATGTACGTGAACTGTATATTAACAGGACTTCCCGAAGAATGAAGGCAAGCAGGCTTCCTCTTAGTATTTTCATTATTATTTAAATTGAAAAAAGGAGGTACCCCCCACATTGAGTGCAGATGAAAATATTTCATGAATGAAGCTGGGCACTGTGGCACACACCTGTAATCCCAGCCCTTAAGAGGCTGAGGCAGGAGGATTGGTGTGAGTTTGAGGTCAGCCAGTGTTACATAGTGAGTTCTAGACCAGCCTAGGCTACAGAGTGAGACCCTGTCTCAAAAAGCAAAGAAAAAGCCAAAATAATTATGAATGTACATTATCATGTATTTAAAAAATTGGTGACACAGGTAACAAGCTCTCCATGGGCTCTCCATGTTTATATACATGTATATACAGACACACATAAACACACATATTAGTATAACACTATTATAATACAGTAGAAAGTGAACTATATATTATAGTATACTATAGTGTACACACTTTTTAAATAAGAGTCCATAATTACTGCTTCATAAGCCAAAAAATACCAATTTTTAACACACTAATAAACAGAGCAGTTGGCACAACAAAGAACAGCATGAAATGAACCTGTAAAACTCAGGGACGCCTCCCCCTGGCTCACAGTAAGTCCCTGTGGAAAGCGCCCTAAGCTCAAGGCCCAAACGTCGGAGCTAAAAGCCCTCCTTCGTCACTTACCGGCCCTTCGTGCTACAATTCTCCATTCAGTCATCTCTTAAGCGATGACGGTAAGATAACCTCACGGGATTCTGTAAAACTGGCCATCCCCTCACACCTCAGAATCTAGGTGGTCTATGAAAGGAATCAGGAAAGCAGTCTAGCAGGGCACAAAACCCTACCAACACAGTCACCAGTTGACCCAGCACTTCCACCCCATGTGTATACCTCAGAGAACTGAAAGGACTCGTCCACACAGAAACTCACGTGGATTCAACACCCACATGCTCAATGTCACAGCAGTGTTATTCACAACAGCCTCCAAGTGAAAATAACTCAAATGTCCAACAGCTGGTAACTGGGCCAACAGAATGCAATATATTCACACAGTGGATTATTCTCCACCCATAATAAGTATTATTCTTATCTACACTATATGGGTTTTCTAAAAAATATTACACTAGGTGAAAGGAGCCAGACACAAAGGTTACATACTGGGTCATTCATTTAGTTGAAGTGTCCAGGATAGGTAAGTCCATTGAGACAGAAGATGCCTTAGAAGTGACCACTAAGATGTCTGGAATATCTTTTGTGGGTGCTGAAAATTAGATGGTGATACTGGTTGTATAACATTGTCTATATGATTTTTAAAAAAAAAAAAAAAAAGCCTGCTGAATTATACAGCTTAAATTGATTTATGGAAAGTTGTTTTGGCTTGGATCTGAAGTGTCCCCCAAAAGCCTCATGTACCTGAAGATACCGTGTACAGTTGGGGATGGGGCCTGGCTGGAAGGGACAGATGCTTGGGGCCTGACCTGAAGGGGTGTGTGCTGGTTCCATTCTTCCTCTCAGGCTTGGCTCTGTTCTGCTACACCATGAGGATCTCTCTCCAGGTCCACACAATTCCACCATTTCTAGCTGCTTGCCTGTAAGTGGACTGTGATGTTCTGAAATTGTGAACTAAAATAAATCTTTCCTCCTAATGATGTTGGAATGTTAAGGGAAGCAATGTAGAAGTAACCAAGTCAAAAATGTATCTCAGAAAAACAATAAAAAAAAGACTACTAGGGTGTGTCCATTGGTAAATATCTGTACCTATACAAAAATGAACTGTTAGTGAATTTTAAATCTGTATATCCCATCTATTTCATAATAACTTATTAGGACAAAATCAGATTTAATTTGGAGTTTCTGATTACAGTTCTACTTTCAACAGCAAATATCATTCACAAGCCAGTCTCGATTCTTATTTTAGAGAACTTTAAAAATCAGTTAACATATTGTCCTTGAGATCAGAAAGAACCAAAACGAACACGTGAGTCTCCTGCTGGTGCCTGCCTCCTTCCGCACACATCAAAAAGGGGAAGCGACAGAAACATAAAGAACATTGAGTCTTTTTTTAGCACAAAACTCCCCACAACGGTTTCAAATCATTCATTAACAAATGTGTTATTAATATTCATGGGTCCCAGGCTCTGTGCTGTGTGCTGGACAGAGGGCAGTGAACAAGAAGAATGTGGATTCTGCCCCTTGGACAGTCCGGCTGACCATCAGTTAGATTTGCTGTATAATTAGCCTGGAATTCAGAGGTCAGGATGTGTAGTGGAAAAACCACTGGTGGGCCCTGGGAAACTTGAGGGCTAGTCATGGCTCTTCTTTAGACCCACCTTTTATATCTTTTTTTCTTTGTTTCTTTCTTTCTTTGTGGCATTAAGAAACAAAACGTTCTTAGCACTGTTTTTCTGAGATGGGGGTCTCCAAATGGCCCATGCTGGCCTCAGATTTGGGATTCTCATGCCTCAGCTTCCCAGAATGCAGGGACCACAAGTTCACCAACATGAAGTTGGATCTTTCAACTTGTGTCATAATTTTCTTATTTTGAAACTAGCCAAGGAATGTAAGCAAATTCTAAAAACTGGAAAATGTAAGGCAACAGATTATCCCCTGCTCCGAAAGGAACACAGCCTGGCTGCACCTTGATTTAACCCAGGAGGGCCCATGTTGGGCTTCTGGCTTAAAGCACTTGCCAGCAAAGCAGTCTTTATTGTTTTAAGTCATTACGTTTGTGATCATTTATTACAACAGCAATAGAAAACACACTTAGACCCAGCCTCTGCCCTAGGCTTCCCTGTCAGTGTCCCTGACCTGGCACTTTTGAGGACAGCTCATTTGGGGTGGTTCCTATTCCCACTCTTGTTCAGCAAGGTGGAAACACTTGCAGACCTCTCAGAGTCAGGCCCTCATGGCCACCCCCAACACCATGCCCTCACCCAGCCATCACTGCTTCCATGAGCTGTCTGTCGTTTCAGATCTCGACTGATAACTTTCCATTCACTCCTCCTTACAATTCATCTCACTCCTAACTAGCGAGGGGAATGGATCCTCTATGCAGAGTTCTGCTCACCTCTGTCTCAAGCAAGAAAATGTTCCACTGCCTTGACTTTTTACTAAGTGAATGAATAGCCTCTGTTGTAGATTCAATTGTATTCTGCCCTCTCCCAGCACCCAACCAATTTCTGTGTTGAAGCCCCAAACCCAGTCCCTCAGACTGTGACTGTATTTGGAGGTGAGGCCTTTTCAGAGGTGGTGAAGTTCAAATGAGGTCACTAGGGAGGGCCCTCGTCTAGTTTCACTGGGGTCCTCATAAGAAGAGGTAATTTAGACTCACAAAGAGACATCAGATAGGTGCACACGGTAAAAAGACCACGTAGTAAACAGCCAGGAGTCTGCCTGCACACCTAGGAGAGAGGCCTCAGGGAAATCAAACCTGCTAACGAACACCTTCGTGTTGGACTTCCCACCTTCTAGAGCTGAGAGAAGGCGACTATCTCTTGTTCAGCCACCCAGACTGTGATATTGTGGTATAGAAAACAGAGCCAAGTAATACATTCGGGGTCTGACCTTTATCTAAGCTTCCAAAGGTACTACAGCCCTGTCCCTTTTGTGTGCCTTTCTGTCCAAACTCAGAGTCCCCAAAATCCTGGGCCTCTGCTGGTTCTAGTATGGTCTCTTGCTCTCTGCATTCATAAAACTCTAAGTGAGACACAGTATAGAAAAAAAGACATCAGAACTGGGAATCAGTCCCGGATGTCAAGTCTAATCCCCTAACTTACTAGTTGCAGGGTCAGGCATAATTCGCTTACTGTTCACTCTAACATGGACATAATGATCCCTTTGCAAGTCACAGGGCTACAGTGAGGGGTCAATGATGCCATATATGAGAATGCCCCCCATATATTTTAAAGTGCAATATATACAGAAGTTATCATTATTCCCTACGAGTTACCACTAAATCTACCTCCTTCAACAAACCTACTCTGGCCCTCTGACAACCCTTTAAGAACACAGAACAGTAAACTTTTACCACAACACTCGCCCTCTGTGCATTTTTATTTAGCCGCCAAGAGCAGCTCAGAGCGGAATTAGGTTGTCAGGAGGCCCTGGGTTAGAGCACTCGGAGAAGTTTTCTTAACTTTTGGCCCTAGCTTTCCCTATCTGTGAAATAGTTATCATGGGAGTGTATGGCAGAGACAGAGGCTGGCGAGCTGCTCACCCCATTGCAGACAGAAGCCAAGTGAGTCTCAAGACTCGGGCAAAGGCTAGGGCTTTCCCAGGTGAAGCTGCAACAGTGTTTCTTCTTCCTTTCCTTACTTAGTTCCAAGCTGCCAGTCCCATCCCTATGTGTCCCCACTTGGGTGGTGCTCCCTCATTTCCTACTCCACAAGTATCAAACACCTGAGAACTCTGCCTTGGGGACCCCAGTCACAGCAAGTAGATACATTTCCTCCAGGTCAAACCCCCAACATTCGCCTGTTCTAGCCAAGCTCTGCCTCCCAGTAACACAGTTCCAAATGCCTGAGGCTTTTGGGGGACACTGAAGGTCCAAACCACAAGACCTCCCCGGCACTGCCACTGTTCTCCGCAGGTCCAGGCAGACAACACTTCTGACTGAATGAGTCAAGTCTGCTAAGACAAGGTCATAGCACACACCCAACACAGTGGGCAGGCCCACGAGCCACAGGCAGAGACCATGAACAAACCCCAGGGGTGAAGAAAGGATCCCTCCCTCTTAGTGTCAGAAAGGACTGGCTTCATCTGTAAAGTGGTTTAGACCACCAGCTTCCTTAAGTCAACACCTGTGTTATTTATTCTGAAGCCAAAGCCACTGTGTCTCTTTTTTGAGGAGCCTTTTGCTCTAAGAGCCAGAAATTTCACATACAAAGTAATCTGTGAAATGTAAGACAAGGCAGGATCCGTGTTAATCCCGAAAGCTACAGAAACTCAGGAAAGAGAGTAGTGGAGATGAAGGGGGCCTAAGAGTGGGTAGAAGTTGAACACCTGGATGCTAACAGGGTACAGTGTGTCCCAAGGCACACAGGTGACGCAGGAGGGCTACAGAAGGGGCTTGCAGAGCTGCGCCTGGGCCGAGGCCGGGGGTCCTGGGACGCTGGGGCACCTGCCTGGGCGTGAGAAGCTGCCTGCAGCCCTCCTGCTCCAGCAGAGAGCATGTCTGCACACGTGCAGCACAGAGACTTACCATGCTGGAGTGGACTGTTGCCTGCTCAATGTACCTTGCAATGCCTGTGACAAACGCATTCCTGTCCTCGAAGTTTGTGTCAAAGTTGGCCTGTGGAAACAGAGAACAGGGACATTTGGTTGTTGTAAAACAGGTCCAGGGCAGTTGGGTGTCCGGGAAGCAAATCACTGCTAACCAATACCACAGCTCTCTGTGCAAACACACTGCCACATCACCTCTCATCTCCCTTCATCCCCCAAATCAGCCTGCTAACCACCCAGGGCAGGAGCAGGGTAACGACAGGGCCCCATCAGCTATCAGTGCAGTCTACTGGGCCTCAGAAGTAAACGCTTAAACTACACAAGCCCAGATAGCTGCTCAAAGTAGTTAAGATGTGCATGGCTTTTATCCAACTATTTAGAAACACTCACCTGAATGCGTGCATACATATGTGCAGGTATGTGTACAGTTACATATATGTGTGTGTGTATACATACACCAGGACCATCACCACGACATTTTTTTGTGATTAGAAATACACAAAACAACCCAAATGTCCACCAAGAGCAAAAGACAAAATAAATGTGCATGTATGCCATAGACATTCTGGCACCGTGAGGTGGTTAACATGATGCGAAATTGCTACTGCGTTGTCATAGAAAAATATTCATAACACATTTTAAGAAAAAAGCCAAGCCACAGAGCAATAAACATAGCACCAATTCTTTTTTGGTAAAAAGGAAGTTTATGTATACATTTACCAAATACATACGCGTACAGTCAAAGGTTATGTGAGCATACAGAGGAAAGGGGACACTGTTACAGGGAAACTTTAGTTTTATTTTTCTATACTGTTTGTAATGCAAAAAAACCACTTAGGATTAAAAACTTTAGTCGAGGTTAGAATAAATCAAATGGATGAGCCAACCTTCAAACATACACTGAATAAATCTAGTTAATGAGTGAATGAAACCAAATACATACACACAGACAGACAGGGCAGTCCAAGAACTATCAAAAGGTCAAATACAGTTAGTTTTCAAATTAATATATTCTTTCTTAACATGGTGCCTGGCCTGGCCCACCCCGACGAGCGGCTTTGCATGGCCGGCTCCAGATACTCCCTTTCTCTGCTATGCCCTGTTGAGTTCCTGGTTTTGTGCGATCCAATGGAGTTTATCAAAAGATCTGCACTCAGTCAAAAGCAAATGACTGTGACCCACTTCCTTGAGCCTTAGCTACTGTGTGGAGTCATTGTGTTCCTTTTGCATACATAAAGGAAAAGTAATTACCCAGGCAAGCTCTAGGGGGTTTCTAAATTGTGATATTTAATTCATGAGGTCAGATCTGCCAAAACATGGTTGATGCAGCAGCAGGAGCAGCTGCATCTGTAGCTGGGGTCGGAACAAATCAACAAGCCCTCCCCGAGGGAGAGAAATAGTCCTGGTATATACTTCCCAGCTAATCTATTCCTTACACTCAGCTCTTGAGTGCACAAGGGACCCCATCACTCTTGAGCCTTGACCTCTGAGAGGAGTCCTTCCTTCCCTCTGGCTTCAGGGGAGGTCCCTTAGGAACCCCCAGGGTTTCTGGGTTCTCTGGTACACACTGCTATTTCTATCACCTGGTACATGATGGAGGATGGCGGGGGCTCGATGCATGGCTGCTGGTCAGGGAGGGGCAGCTCTTCAAGCAGGTCCACGTTGGACAGGGCATCTTCCAGGGTGACGTGGGTGGTCATGGCTGCAGTTTTCGTATTCCACACTGATAGAACAGAAGAGAAGGTCAAGGGAGCATTTTAGAAGTCTGCAAACATTTCTTTCAACCTCACCCTATCCAAGCGCCTCTGGAAAATAAGGGGTGGTGGGGTAAACACACACTGAAGTCCATTCCACTTGCCACTTTGCCACAAGATGCCCTCAACCTACACACTTCATGTCTGAAGATCTCTACAGTTTCCAATGCACCCTGTATCCACTATCTTGGCTCAGCCTCACTGCAACCCTCTCTAGCCAACAAGAAAATTATACTCTGTTATTATTAACTGATGAAGAAACAAGGCTTGGAGAAGTTTCTGTGATGTGATGTGCACACAACATGACCAAAGCAAGACGACCTCAGCTAATGCTGACATGAGGATATGAGTAATAATTCTTAATCTTCTTCACAAGAGCATTTATCAGTTCCACTCTTAAATTATTGCACAGTATAAATACCACAATCACAATAGCCAAGATAATCAAAGGGAAGCCAGGGCTTTGGTTTTAAGGACTAAGCTGGGACTGAAAGAATCCGACTTCTGCAAATCAATCTTGTTCACAAGCTTGCTAAAGTCGCCATGGCTTCTTCCTTAGCCTGGGTTTGTTTTATGAGCCAAATCAAACCAATTAGCCTTCGACGGATACTTGTGTGGCTTGGACAGCAGTGACTACAGCTGCTTGGATGGTAACTGCCAGGCAATGAAGCTGAAAGAATCTGAACAAAGCAGTTAACAGATTCCTGCTAATGGCTGTTTTAATGTGAAGCAATGGTTAAAAACTGATAATGTATGAGTTAGATTAGAAATCAAGTTCCCACAAATTTCTTTCAAGAATGACATCCCAGAAGTTACATTCAGTGATTACAATGCAGTGAAATTAGATATCAATAATATAAATTAGAGCAAAAAAAAATCCAGTTCTTTGAAAATTTATAAAACACTAAGGAGCTAGGCACATCTTTAATCTCATCAGTCTGGAAGGCTGTGGCAGGAGAACGACAGGTTCAAGAATGAACAATTTAGGAACTTAACAAAAAAAAAAAAAAAAAAGGGTTGCGGATGTAGTTCAGTGCCCAGGACCTGGGTTCAATCCCCAGTTCCACAAACAAAATCACAAGGTCATTCTAAAAAGGAATTAAGAGAGAAACAATGCAACATTTAGAACTGCAACATAGAAAGCATCAATAAATGTCTTAAACACTTTTAGTAAAAAAACAAAAAAGTGTAATTCAATGGGTCTAATGTTCCATGTAAATCTAGAGAAAAAATCAATCCAGGGAACTACAGTGATTGATCATTTCAAAAGAAGAAATAAACAAAATAAAAACACAAGCAAAATAAAAAAGTAGAGGTCAACAGCAATAAAAAATTCAACTGAGTTTTATAAGAAGAAGAATAACAAGGCTATCCTTCAACATGTGAGTAAGGACACTGTACTAGGCCAGAATCCCTCGCTCCACACCCCACCGAAGGGAGGTGTGGGTCAGGCTGAAAAGCCAGAATGTCACTGTGACTGTCACTGACTACGTACTGTGTGTTAGGAAAAGTGCTCTAAGACAGCTAGGGAAAAATGGATCAGTGATATGAGAACTTGGTCCAGAGACTGCCAAGGGCTAAGAGAGCTACAGACTGTCCTCAAGGTCACACTGCCTCTTACCTTGTATCTCCCTCAGGCCCAAGGTCAGGAGAACAGCCTGGGCGGAGCCTTCACCGAGGCTGAGCAGTGAGCCAGATTCACACTTCATTACGTTTTTCACACACATCTTGCTGGCTGGGGGCAGGGCCAGGCTTTCTGCAGAAGCCTGGCTTCCAGATGGTATCAAGCCTCTCCACACCTGAGCTCCTTCCTCCGCTCTCATCTCTCCCCAGAATCCTAAGTGTCCACAGCACTGCCACCCCAATCCATAAGAAAGATTGCCTTCTCTTACATTAATTACCATCAAGTCTTTTTTTTTTTTCTTGTAGTAAGAATCCAAATGAGGGCCTCTGCACTTAGCTACACCCCTGACCCTTTTGTTTTGTTTTGATTTTGAGACAGGCTCTCACAAACTGCCCAGGCTGGGTTCAAACCTGTAATTTTCCTGCCTCAGCCTCCCAAAGTGCTGGATAACAAGCCTGGATCACCTGCCTGGTTTTGGAGTCCATTTTAAGGAGGGGATAGTGATTTTACAGCATAGAATGATTTAAAATACAATCTTCAAAGCTCCAATAATTCTCTTCATCTAGTCAAATAATAATAAAATTTAATTTCTTTAGGCTATATTCTTTTTTTTTTTTTGAGACAGGGTCTCACTCTGTAGTCCAGGCTGGTCCTAAACTCATGATGTAGCACAGGCTGAGCTTGAACTCACAGCAATCCTCCTGCCTCAGCCTCCTGGGTGGTAAGATTACAGGTGTGCCCCCACCCCACCCAGCTTTAGGCTTTATTCTAAAACATGTGGCAAGCATTCAACTGTTTTAATTAGCATTAGCCCTATAAAGGCAGGTAGCATGACTATTCTCTCATTTTTCAAGGGAGCAAACAGAAGCTCAGAATTTGTTACTTTACAAGGAAAAGTGCTGGCAGATGGCAGAGCTGGTCTGGAACCCAGGTTTGCCTGGTTCCCCAGGCTGCAGTCATCACAGTGCAATAATACACTTCCTCCTCCCAAATGCTCAGGCTCACACTGTGAGGCTACACTTAATGCTTACAAAGCTTATCTCATACACAGTTATGTAGTAGGAACTTGTAACCATGCTATATTAGGGTCCTTGGCTCTTCTTAATTTCAAAGCAACACACGCACAGCTTATTAATAATAAAATGCCGGGTTCCGTCCGTAAGACCAAGAAGACTGCCTTTTAAAAGGATCCTACTTCATCTGTAACAAGACAAATCCAGATT